>JAGGAV010000512.1:0-11676 GCA_017657295.1 Termitomyces sp. DKA64
ATCCCTTGTTGAGTACTTCAGCTAACTCTGGTCACCTACACAGTCATTCCCATGCCTCTGCAGCCCACTGATGTGCCACACCAAGCAGTGGGGGTCCTTAGACTTGTTCTCTTCAGATTGCCCTCTGTTTGGTGATTAGTTTATCATTTGTATTGTTGATTACAGTTCTAATATACTTTGGATTCCCCTCTGCTAGCTGCATGACTTAGCCATTGCTCCTGGAGGTTGCCCTTACAGGGAGATGGAGATGAAAAAGGAAACTGATAAGATAGGAAACTGATAAGATGGGAACTGATAAGATCAAGACAGAGGAGATCAAAACAGATGAGATTGAAATAAGATGGTACAAAGCAATGAGATGGGAGACTAGGAAACATTACAGATAAGGTAATGCAATCAATATCAAGACTACTATAACTAGTACTACTCTACAGTTTAAAGGTGGGTCTCAGATGCAATTGTTTGGGGTGTCCAGAGACTGGCTGGCCAGGTGTCAGTAGTGTCTGATGTGTATCCATGATGCATGCCAGGGAGGGTGAAGGGGGGTCAGAGTTACCCAAATACTCAGGGAGGGTCAGGGGGTCATGGAGTCCACCAGGAGAAGCATTGGGGATATCTGGAGAAGCATTGGGGTTTGCTGGAGTGGGTGTGGGTGCCAAGGGTAATGGAGGGTTGTAGGGGTGGGACAAGGAGGGGGATGTACTCTGGGGCTTGCTGGGCTTGGCCAGGTGAGGTCTAGAGGCAAGGCAGGGTTCTGGGGACAGGTCATGACATTCACCATCATTGTATTCAAGACTTGATAGTCCCAAACTGTAAGGGAATGGTCCCCCTAGGACTGTTCAACTCTAAGGCTTAGTCCAAGGATGATCCACCATTCTAGCTTATCTAACATACTGCCTGTCATGTCTTATGCCATTCTATCCTAATTAGTAATTTGTATTGCTGGCTCCTTCTTTGGATTCTGCATTGTCCACCCCTCAACCCTCTATCCAGCAGCCCCAACCTCCTTCTCTTTCTACTCTGTTGACTGCCATTGCTCCCTCTATAACAGTAATGCCTGCTGCTGCTACCCCTTCTACTCAGAGTATGCCCACTCTTTGGGCAGTTGGCTCTCTGATAGATAGTAACTAGAACTCTGACATCTGTCATGCCAACTCCATTGGCCCCTGGCACTCCAATAAAATGACCCTCTTTACACCAGCACCTGAGTCATCAATCCCCATCATCTCTCACACCTTTGGGCATTATTCCTAAGGTACTTTGGCACTGCATGGCACTCCCACTGCTTGTTGCTCTTGCCTTTGATGGGGAGGCTGAATACTGTTCATTTCAAGGCAATGAACTCTAAAGATGGGGTGATGTAAGGTGACAGTCCCCTTAAGACTGTTTGACTCTATTCCAGGCTTAGTCTGAGGATGATCCACCATTCTAGCTCATCTGACAATACTGCCTGTGATGCCCTACACCCTTCTATCCCCATTAGTCACCTTCCATGAATTACACTCTCAGATATTACTCAGTCTAGATTATTGTTAGTCATTCTCCCTTACATACCATGGCCCAATGACTAGGTAGAATGTTAGTCATCATCACTAGTGATGTAGTATATGAAGTGGTCTGCAGGATAGAATATCCTCAGACAAAACAATAGCAGTGTTCACCAGGTCTACTCATTGAACTGACTGTAAGCTTCCCTAGTGATGCCTGACCCTTTGCTTGCCTTGCTTACCCCTCACTCAACTCTTGCCAGCTGCTATGCCTGCTTGACTCTCACTTGCCATTTGAATTGCTGGCTTTGTGGAAGGACTTTTACAGGTGTTAAGCCTTGCTCTTACATGAAACACATGAAGCAACCCATCCCTCTTCTCAAAGAAAAAGACTGGGGAAGCCATTGGAGACTTTGAAGGTTATATTTAACTGGAGCTAAAGTTCCCCTGCAGGAACACATCCAGTTCATCCTGCTTGTAAGGTGCAAGTGGATAGACCTTGCAGCTGGAGGGCTCTACACTGGGTAGCAGCTCAATTGCATGGTCCCATTACTTGTGCTCTGGGAGTGAATCAAGCAATGCCTTGGAGAATACATCCTCAAAGTCATGGAGGTAATATGGGATTTTGCTACAAGAGGGCATGAGCTGAGAGCTTGCTGCACCTCTGCTAGCTGTTGAAAAGTTGTCTGACTGGCTCAAATCTCTGCCACTAGTGGGAGGGGGGCAGAATGTTGTAGCATAAATCATATCACCCACCTCAATGGTCTTATCTGGAGACTCAGAGTCTGGAGCAGCAGTGAATTCCTCCTTGCATCCATCTTCCTCCTGAATTTCACACCCAATACCTTGTCACCCTTTGTCTAATCAATCTCAGGGTTGTGTTCATGTAACCAAATAAACCCTAGGATCATATCTTGTTTCCCCAAGCTGGTGACAGCAAAAGTGGCATGTTTGGAGTGATCCTGGTAATGAAGGACCAGATCAACCACTGAATGGATGGAGCTGGCTTCATTGAGTATGCTGTCCACATTCTCAATGGGGATTGGGCAAGAGAGGAGGTGAGTGGTGAGGTGGTGTTGTTGCACATATCCTGCATCACAAGAAGGGCCAGCTGCTCTGCTAGGTGTCTGTTGTCTTGATTTCTACCTGTAGCTTCAGGTAATTAGCAGAGGAGGTGGAAGCAACATTGTAATGGTAGGGGAGATGATGTTCCCAAGCCAGGACCCAAGGGTATGTGCAAGAAGGTATGTTCTCAGTGGAGACTTTCACTGGAGGGTGGTTTTGTACATCTGAGGAGGGACTACATGATTCTATAGACAAAGGGGAAAAACAATTTGTACTAAGCAATGGGGGCATACAGGTCACTTGTTTTTTCCCTAAAAATCCTCCTCAGACTCCATGGGTGCAACCTCCAACTCTTCAGCAGTTTCAGTGGAGGGAGAAACCTGTGGGCATATCAGGAGGGAGGCTCCTGTTGCATCCCATGGCTGCCAGGAGTTAGACAAGCAGTTCCTCTTGCTCAGACAGAGAGGTAGCATACTTCTGGCCCCTAGGGACAGTACCATGCAAAGTGGTCAGCCTTCCCACATTGCTGACTGAGAGGGGGTGGAGGAATGCTGATGCAATGCATCCACATCTGTGGGGATCCCCTGAGGCAGAGAGTGGTGGGGAACTGGTGCTAGGGCATCACAAGTGGAGAATGGGACTCAAGGGGTAAACCTGCCTTGAGCATAGGGAGGACTGAGCCCAAGCAAGTGGCAGGGAACAGATGAGAGGAGGGAAGAGAGTGTAGTGCCTGATATAGCTTGCATTTCAGTTCCAGGGGCTACCACTGATCTTGAGCTACCTTGTACCAGGTCTTGACATATTTGTCATTAGGTTGTTCTTCAGCCATATCATCAATTTGTTCTGTGAGAGAGGGATGGAGGCCATCACAGAAGGTGAGGCAGAGTTGTAGGCCATCTGAATACCCAGCCTGATCAACTAGCATTCAGAACAAATCAATGTACTCATCCAGGTCTTGCTTTCCTTGACCATATTGGTCATGGTTATGAAGGGAGAGGGTAGCGGTCTTAACAGGGTCAAGAGGAAAGAACTCAGCTTAGAATTTGCATTCAAACTCATCCCAACTTGCAAAACTCCCCACACCTCCAGCCTTTCAAAACACTTGCAGCATGTAAGTGGAGGCATGGCCCAGCTTCATGTAGGAAAGGACTCAGGCAATCTTGAGCATGTCAGAGGCAAAGGCTTCACTGCTTAGCTGGATATAGGTGATACAGGACTGCAGGAATTGCTCCCCAGTCATGCATGGATTGCATAAATTGAAGGCTAGCCATTGATGAATGTATGTAGTCACAAATATTCACAGGGCAAAGTAATACATAAATTGAGGGCAAACTGTCAATCAAAGTATATTTACAATATACTGGACACAGCCAAGGATTGAATAATTCAAATGGTAGCTGTCAATGAATGTAGCACAAATATTCACAGTTCAAAAAGTTAAAACATGATGGACATTGAGACCGTGCCGTGGATTACAGAAGTTAAATATAATGGAACAGGACTCGATAAAGAAGCGGACGAGATTTTTTTTGTCAATATTTATGTCAATATTTATGATAAATTCTTCCGATGTTAGTGTTTTTCATTGTGACCACGCAGCAAAAAAACTGAGAACTATGCACAACGACTCAATGTCATACTACAGTGAGTACATACATACCTAAAAATTTCGACAGCTTTCTATGTATTATAGATCTTGTTTTTACTTGACTGGCTGCGGTAAGCTTTGCGTGAGCCAATCATCATGGGCTACATAACCGGGAGAAAAACTGGACGCCATCTTTGCGCCACTTCCCTGGCAATCGCGTAGTTCGCTCTTCACAACATCCAGTGCAATAGTACTCCTTCGCAGCAAGACCTGCCTATAGCGAGCCGGAGATTGATTAACTGACAGTTCGACACCATGATGTTATTCGCATCAGGGGAGCAGGCTTCTGTCAAATCACTGACGTCAAACCATCTACATATGGTCCTGAATAACGCATTTCTGGATGCAATGACTAAGAGCCTTGAGGATCACAGGTGGCGTTCAGCTCCTCATGCAAAATCGTCCGCCAGAAGACTGGACAGAACAAGCATTATAAGTAGCGATGAGAGGGAGGTGACGGATATTTGAGAGGCTGTATTACTGAACCGGCATCGAACAATATCTGCGCAAGACAGTCTGAATCGAATGATATTCGAGGCATAAATACAAAAGTGCCATACCGTAGTATATGATAAGCTATACTTCTGGAAACCGAATGCCCCAAGTGTCCCAAAGGTTTATTAATTATCAGTCACTTTGTACAAGTGACGAACATGTGCTAAATTACGATACACTGATAAATTATGATGATGCAGCAAACCATCCAGAAAACAACACGATAAAACCTATTCCGACGAGAAGACCAGCGAGATCGTCCAGGAACAACGACCCCATTTGAAAATACTTCAATCCATTCAAGATGATTGAGGGGAGAGGGTATGGGAGGCGGGGTAACACGATAGCTAGTAATGTTGGGGGCTGTACGGTATCCTTGAGAAGTTTATTTCAATGCCACGGCAGATCGACAAAAGAAAACTCAACTTACAAAGCCGGAAAATATTCGTACAGAGTGCAACACGAGCTGCAACGTCATGAATGCCCAGAAGAAAGGCTATCAACACGTTCATGATCAGTTACCATACATCGCATTCAATCACAACAAGACTCACCAACACCTGTACCCTCATCATCAGCGCCACATCCTCCAACATCTTCGTCCTCCCCAGCTCTGCCCACCTACTCCAAATACTCACTCTTTGCACACCCACGTCCACCAAATTCCCTATACTCTCCATCCACAGCCTCGGCTCCATATAAAGCACAAAATATGCCAACAGTGCCCACATCGACAGCAGATGCACAAACGACATGAGCTTCTGCAGACGCAGGGGAGATACGGGGGCAGGTGGGGCAGGTGCCTTCCCTTCTGCGCCTGCAGGCGAAAATTGCGGGAACGCGTCCGGCCCTTGAGGGAAGAGCATAGCAACCAAGGGGTTGTCTATAGGTGACGGCAGAGAAGAGTCCACGTCTATCGATGTAACCCCTGGCACCGACTCTGGAGATCGTGTTTCCTCAATGAGAGCCTGTAGAAGCTGCTGTTGCTGCTGTTCAGACCATATCGATGGGTCAGGCGCAATTCCGGTGAAGTTCACGGGTTCCGCTTCGTTTTGACGGCGTGTAGACGGCGGCTGAAGATTGATAGGTGGAGGCATAGTGGTATCTTCGCCGAGAAAATTACTTGATGATTTGCGAAGAGGGTCTATGTAAGAGAGTAAGCAAATGTTAGACGGAAATAGATGAGACAGACGGGGATGGGTGTAGGCGGGATCATCGCCTCTTGCGGAGGTTGTAAGCTTTGCGAGACGGTCAGAGCCTCTGCTGAGGATGGCCTTTCTGCGGGCCTCGGCGCGTGCGGACGCAGACATGGCAGACGTTCAAACTTAAAAGACGTGGCAAGTGTGATTCTCTGCCTCATCTGTTTGGAACACTCTTCGATGTCAAACATGATCTTATCTCGCGTACGCCCATGCGGCCCTCAGCCTTGTTTACATAGCCATCAAGTACTCGCCCGGATTGCACAATACTCCACATTTTCTGACTTTTAGAGAGGATAGTCTATCTAATACTGATGCGTCGGCCTTGAGTATCGATGGCAGAAAGATATTTCCTGGGTGCAGCCTGATACAGCCTATCAAGTATGATGGTTCGATGCCGAAGCCCTAGAAGCAGCGACCTGACTACTTGTCCATCTCTTTCTCAACAGATATGTCTATAGCAGCAATCGCTGACACATGATGTCATGAGACAACCATCCTTTACTGGCCATTCTTCAGCACCTGTTCAAAGCCAGCTTGGACCAATCTTTCCAGAGCAGTATCTTGAGAATCAAGAAGCTGAACAACAAATTCTGGAGCTCCGCCCATTCAGGAGCTTCTTGGTGTGGAATATGAGCATGATCCATTTTTATCACCCAGGGTTTCCGGCCCACACCCTATGGAAGACCATCTTAACTCAGAGCAGTGGAGCCAGACACAACCAGGCAATCTTCCTTCTCTTCTCTTTTGTCGTACCAGAGCCTACATGTGGTAATGAGAGAACAACTATGATTGATCATAGCTATGTGACAGAAAGTGACTAGATATAGTATCTCAGTATAGTACAAAAAGCAATGAAGATAGTGGTCACTTACACGCTCAGTGTTGAGTATGGGCGAGCCCACGCAATGATGGAAATAACCGGACGGACTCTAACCTTATTATGTCAACTGATAGATAGATCGTGCAGTAGCTACGCACTTGTCAGCGGTTGTAACACCGCGTGCTCTGCTTCTTTTCACCGAGTTCTCTGTCTGATTTCTCAACACTCAGTGTCTGTCATAGTAATGGATGAGGATGTAATGCACATTGATGCATCTCATGCCCAACCAACACGTGACCATATAATCTACTGATGCAATCTGGACTATTTAGTGATGAAGTGGGCATGAGAAAGATCTTGTCAAGACTGAGTGACAATTCCTAGACACTGATGAACTTATAGTGTGATTCTTTGCCCAGAGGTTTCATAAGAATATCAGCCATGTTGATATTAGGATGATTCAAAGGATCCTGCCAGTATGTGTCAGGTTCTGCTGACCATGGGGGTTCAGCTGCACTGGGCAAGTCCCTTACTAGGTCGACACAACATCTACACTTACTATCCCATGCTCCAGTGAGCTCTGGAAGAGTGAAACTGAGTGGACAAAGTGGAGAGAAGTGGTCTGGGGAAGTCCAGGGTGCTCTGACGGGCTAGACAAAGGAGTGTAAATGATGGACAAGTGTAGCAGAGGACAGTACAGAGCTCCAGAGTAGCATATCAAGAGTCAGGGGTTAACTTGGGGTGAAGTCTGAGTTAAGGCAGCAGGGATGTTTTGGTGATTATGGGGTTGGGCAAAAGTTGAGGAAGGATGAGAATAAAGTTGGGGATAGTCACAGGAGTTGAGATGAGATGAGGGACTTAGAGATACAAGGCAAGATGAGACTTAGATAAATAGATGGGAGATGGAGACAAAAAAGGAAACTGAGAAGACAGAAACTGATAAGATTGAGAGAGATAAGATTGAAAGATGATAAGACTTGAGACAAGATGGTATGGAACAATGAGAGGAAGACACAAGAGACATAGCAGACACAGTAATGTAGTTAATATCAAGACTACCATAACTAACACTACTCTATGGTTTAAGTACCTATGGGGGAACTCATCTGGGGCTGTGAGTCTAAGGCTGGACTGTGTGGGGTGGGTCTCAGGTGTGATTGTTCAGGGCATCCTGAGATTGGCTAGCCAGGTGTTGGTAGCATCTGATGTGTATCTGTGATGCATGCTGGGGAGGGTGAAGGGGGGTCAGAGTTACCCAAACACTCAGGGAGGGTCAGGGGGCCATGGAGTCCACCAGGGGAAGCATTGTAGATATCTGGAAAAGCATTGGGGTTTGTTGGAGCAGGCACTAAGGGTAGTGGAGGGTTATAAGAGTTAGAGGAGGGGGGGGAATGTGCTCTGGGGCTTGCTGGGTTTGGTTGGGTGAAGTCTGGAGGTGAGGTGGGAGTCTGGGGATGGGTCATGACAGTATGCACATGTTCCTGAATGAAATGATATTGGATATTGATGTGTTTAGACATGGAGTTTATGGAGTTGGAGTTGGCAATGTCAAGGGCACTTCTATTGTTATAGTGTATGGGGAAATGATGAAGAATTGGAAGATCAAGAGCTGTGAGAAAATAGTGAATAGAGAGCCTCATGTATCACATGAGTCATGGGAATTTACTCTGCTTCTGTCAAGGATATAGCTACTGTTTGAGGACCACAATACCAGACTAGAGTATACAAAGAAAGCATAGCTCATTGCCTCCAAATAAAATACTGCTGACATCTTTACAAAGGCCTTTCCCATGCCTCTTTCCAGTTCCTCTGCCCACACTCAGGTCTCCAATATTTACACCAGATCCCATACAAGGAGGGGTATCTGTGGTGAGGAGGGGTGGTTAGATCTATTTTAGGTTGCTGCAGATACTCACTGAACCAGCCACTTTGGCTTTGACTGGCCATCCTTGCTTTGACTAGTCACCCTAACCAGACTAAGGTTATTTTTTTCATCATGCACATATAAGATGACATTCTCTGGTTAGTACCCTCAGTTAATCATATAAGACTGAGGATGAGTATTTACCATATTTATAGACATATTAAAAGACTCACTGTACACTTAGATTAACATCACATTGATCTCAAGTACATTGCAATAAACTAGTTGATTGTACATGACTGAGGATAGACATCACATTGATTTTAAGTCAAATAAACATACAGCTTGTTTTTTAACAAATTAAAGGATGTTGAACATCTTGAGCAATAACATGTTAGTCCTGCAATGAGCCATAGAGTGGATTCTCAGTCATAAACTAGGAGCTAAGGAAGGATCAATTGTTTTGCACCTGTCTTTGGTCTGGTAAAAATGTGCTGTCATCATTCATATTTTGCAATGTCAAGATATGTTGAACAGATTTTTCATTGATGGGCTAATTCTCTCCTTAAGACAATTAATGCACAAAGTAACTTGAATAATTAAGAAAACCACTGTCTGAGTTGAATAATGATTCATAGTTTTCAACATAATAACTTGATTGTCTTGAGATCCAAGCCACAAACTTTTGACTTTTGTAGCTTTGCAGCAGCTCATTGCCTTGGATGCTCTTTGCACTATTCAGTGTATTGGCCTTGGGATGAGATTCACTCTGTGTAGCAGCCCATGCTGCTTTCTTTGCTCCCATGCAGCTATCTTGCTGGGAAGTTCCTGAATAAAAAAAAGCACAAGTTTTTTGTTTTTGAAATGGGGCAGATCCTGAACAACTTGTGTAGGTGAATTGTCAACAGCTTGTAGAGTCAACTCCATATGCATTTTTAGTTTTGCAAGGCCATGCAATGTGGCCAACTCAAAGAGAAGATTTATGAGATCCAAATTGTGGGGCTCAGAAAGTAATTGTTTGAAGGCAGGAATCAAAAACTAAGTTGAATGATGTTATTTGATGAAGACAGACTGGAGAAATACTAAATACATACCTGAAGAATATTTTCTTAGTCTCATGCAGCCAACTTTTTCAAATCTGCAACATCATTTGAAAATTTGTGAATTGTCTCACAACCAAATGTTAAGATGATTTGAAATCTGCAAGATACAAGTATGAGTTGATCCATCCAGATGAGAAAATAATGACTGCCTATTGAGTTCTTGGATTGAATCATTTTTTGAAGCTATATAAGGCAGTGCTTGAACATTGTTGCAAAAAT
The DNA here is from genome assembly GCA_017657295.1 of Termitomyces sp. DKA64. Lineage (NCBI taxonomy): Eukaryota > Fungi > Basidiomycota > Agaricomycetes > Agaricales > Lyophyllaceae > Termitomyces > Termitomyces sp. DKA64. Next base: position 9,904 of record JAGGAV010000512.1, read on the forward strand.
CTAAGTTCAGATTTTTCTGTTATCAATTTGCATGAGCAAGAAAAAGAATCCACTCAAAGTATCAAAAAACTAACTGTTTCCAATAGAACCATGGGTGTTGACCTTCAACAAGTAGACATCTTGGATTGGAGGGCTTATATAATGCAGTAACAGAGTTCTGGGATGTTAGGAACATAGATGCATCCTGTGAAGGTCAGAAGCCCATTCTGGAGAGCCCACTTGTCTGCATGTACTGACTTAACCCCACTGGCTCATCATGCTTGAAGGGCCTGAGCAGCCTGGACCACCACATCCTCTTGCACACCCTCTCAATTTCCTCACCAGATATCCTTGAGGATATTTGCCTTATCCCCTTGGACCACAATTCCTTCTAGAGCACAAATGGCAAAGAGCTCAGGCTTGTGAAGGATGATGTTGTCATTATCACCTGCCCCAGTGCCATGGCCAGCTCACCTAGATAATGCATCTGGCTTACCCATGCTCTGTCCAGGTTTGTGGTGCAGCAAGAAGTTGAAGTTAGCCAGATACAAGGACCATTGAGCTTGGCATTGACTAAGCTTCTTTGCCATACAGAAGTACTGTAGGTTCTTGTGATCTGTCCAGACTTCAAACTTGTGCCATGTGCCCTTGAGAAAATGCCACCATTCTTCAAAGGACTGAATTATGGCAAGGATCTCCTTGTTGTGAATCTTGTAGTTCTGTTTTGCTGCATTAAAGCTCTTTGAGTAGAAGGGTACAGGATGCCACTTGCCATCCTCCTTAGACTGCTGAGAGAGAACTGCTCCTGTGACAAAGTCAGAGCTATCCACCTCAACATGGGAGGGAGTGTCATCATCTGGAAATAGGAGGACAGGCTTAGAGTCACTGCTTGCTTGAGGGCATCAAAGGCAACTTGCTGTGAGGACTTCCATTGCCATGCTGTGTCCTTGACAGTGAGGTCAAAAAGTGGGCAGGCATGAGAGAGAAGTCCTGGATAAACCTCCAGTAGAAGTTAACAAAACCTAGAAAGGCCTGGACTTCCTTCTTGTTCTTTGGCTTTGGGCCACTCCACTACACCTGCTGCTTTAACTGGATCCATCTCTGCCATTCCATGAGAGATGATCAGACCTAGGTACTTGACCTTAGTCTGTTCAAACTTGCACTTCTCAGGCTTAAGATAGAGCTGGTGTTGGTGGAGGCATTCCATAACAATGCATGTAATCTGACAGTGTTCCTATAGGGTCTTGGTGTAGATGAGGATATTGTCAAGATACACACAAACAACACCCTCCACAATCAGATCATGGAAGATATCATTCATCATTGTCTGGAAAGTGGCTGGACTATTAGTGAGGCCAAAGAACATTACCAGAGGTTCAAAGAGTCTGTGATTGGTTCCAAACACTGCCTTCCACTCATCTCCTTCTTTAATGTGCATGTTGTTGTAGCCCCAATGAACATCCACCTTAGTGAAGTATTGTGTACCTCAAAGGTTGTTGACAAGTTCAGAGATGAGTGGCAGGGAATAGTGGTTCTTTACTGTCATTGCATTCAGAACTCAATAATCCTGAACCAGATGAAGAGACCCATCCTTCTTCTTGATGAAGAAGACTGGGGAGGCCATTGGAGACTTAGAGGGTTGTATCCTGCCAGAGCTAAGGTTTTTCTGCAAGAACACATCCAGTTCATCCTGCTCATGGGGTGCAAGTGGATAGACTTTGCAACTGGATGGTTGGGCATCAGGTATCAGCTCAATGGCATGGTCCCATTGCTTGCACTCCAGGAGTGAATCAA
>JAGGAV010000513.1:0-11669 GCA_017657295.1 Termitomyces sp. DKA64
TCATGATTGATCAATCTGCTTTGAATGACAAAATTATCATGATATCATGATCTTCAAAGTGTCTCTGAAGTTTTGAAGCATCCTAAGATGGGGTGATTCTTGACACGGTTCACAATTATGTGTGGTGTTCATGGGTAAAACAGGTAAAACACATCATGGAAAGTGTTTCCGACATTCCCGCTATGGTACTAGTAGGCTCTTTATTGGGCCGAGCATGGTAGCTTTGATCACACGCTAGCTTTGATCATCTTCATCACCATGTCATTTTCATCATTTCGAAATGACCTGGAAAAGCAATTTTACACGTTTCTGACACATTCTATATCTTCCTACACATACATCATGTCTTCCTCTGTTATATCCATCCTTATCAACAAGAGCTCTGTCCCTTTGGTGTTCTCTAGCTTGTCAGTTCAGATTGTAATCTTGCCTTATGTTTTTTGTGATGTGATGTTTTCTACTCAGTGTCCAAGTTCTCACCTTCCCTTGTCTATTCTAGTATCATGCCATATCACCCTTAGCCTTTGCCAATGGTGCCTTTGCCTCCTCCTGAACCTTCTTCACCCTATGGGTGAACTTATTCACTGACTCTTTCTCCATGGGGCAAGCTTTGGGTTGAAAGGCCATGCAAAGGTGTTGGCCAGGATCCAGGAAGAACAGAGCCATCTGTGTGGACTTATAGAGGTGGTTATTGTACTGAATCTCGGGATCTGGCAGGAGTTCATCCCAACTATCCTGTTTCCCATTGCAGAAGGGCTGGAGGTACTGTTTCAGCTCCTGTTTGACATGTTCTGTCTGTATATCTGACTGAGGATGATAGGTGGTGGTCATATGCAGCTTCACTCCCAGACAACAGTACAGTTCACAAGTGAATTCAGCTACAAACTGACATTCTTGTTTGGAGACATATCCATCACACAGACCATGGAGTTTCCTGATGTTCTGCCAATATGAACTGACTGCTCCTGGTGAAGAGCAGGTGGTGTGAGTGGGGATGAAGTGGACCTGTTTACCATAAAGATCCACCACAACCATGATAGCATGTTCACATGAGCATCAGGAAGCTCTACAATGAAATTGACAGAGGCAACACTCCAGCAAGCTGATGGAATTGGGAGAGAGTGAATATGACCCATAGGGAGCTGGCATTGATGCATGGTATAAAGACAGAGGTTCCACATGACATCTGAGGCCACCAGTAGTCCCAGGATACCAGCTCCAAGGTCTTTTATTGGCCAGGGTGTCTAGCAGTTTGACAATTGTGGTGCTGTTTGACATTGCATCAATGGAGCTTTGGGATGTTGGGCACATAGATTTGGACCATGGAAGGTGAGAAGTCCATCTTGTATTGTCCACTTATCTGTATACACTGACTTGACCCCTGAGCTTGCCAGATCTGCAGGGCTTAAATAGATGCCCTTGTGGTTGCCTTGTCAGATGCCCTTGAGGATATTTGGCCCATGCCCTTGGACAGAGTTCAAGGGTCATATCTGGCCAGTTGAGATGCCCCTGGAAAAATGCATCCAGTCCATCCTGCCCACAAGGAGCAAGAGGTAGGCTTTACAACTGGATGACTCTGCACTAGGTAGCAGCTCATTTGCATGATCCAATTGCTTACACTTTAGTAGGGAGTCAAATTATGTCTGGGAGAATACATCTTTGAAGTCCTGGAGATTACAAGGAATGGTGCCTATAAAAAAGCCTGGCTGAGAGTTTCCACAAAGGCCTGAGCTAGTCATTGAAAGGTGGTTTAACTAGCTCAGATCTCAGCCACTATGTGAGGATCTGCCTTCCATCAATCTTTCTCTTGGAGGTCATGCCCAACACCTTGAACATTTTCATAGAGGGCCTTTCTATGAGGGAATACCAGAAGCAGAGGGTCCAAGAGGTTGAGATCAGTCAAAGAGAGGTTCCCTACATGACAGGTGTGTATTGTTCAATACAAATAATACCCAGTCAGTGTGGTCAATGACTATATGTATTGTTATCTGTACCTGTTAGATACAAATACTGATGTGTGTTAGTCCTTCCTACTCTATGTGATAAAGTTTAGTACCTACCTTAGTTGGTGTGGTCAACAGCTGAGGTGTCTCTGGCATCTGTTGTGATACCATAACCTTTGCTACTTCTATCTACACCTCACTCAATGCACATGCCCCCCACACACTCCTTATGCATACCATGACCCTCCATCCAACACTCCCCTGGACTTGTGGTGCATGTCACTCATTGCAGAGTCACAGCACTATGCATAGCTTGTGGTGTTGTGGGTGTGGTAGTGGCTTTGAGAATAAATCAGCTAGGTTCTTGCTGCTCAGTACATATTCAATCTTGATTTTTCTCTCTTCAACTGCATGCTGGATAAAGTGGTGCTGCATGTTGATATGCTTGACTTGATTTCAGTTTGCTTTGTTCTCTGTGGTGGAGATTGTTGCACTGTTGTCTCTTCTCAAACTCACAGGATATGCAACTCCCAAACTGATTTCCTCTAAGGCTGCATACATCTATTGGATTTACTCACCTGCCTTCCCTAGTGCAATATACTCTGCCTCCATCATTGATGTTGAAACTGTATCCTGGAATTTTGCACTCCAGCACATTGGACCACCCACTTGCAAGTACACCCTGCCTGAGATTGACTTCCTGCTATCAATATCTGCTGCAGAATTGCTAGATTTCTCTCCCCCATACTTTATCTTGTAGTGTAATGTTGCCTTGATATATTTCATGACATGGAGTAATGCAAGCCAGTGCACCTTTCCCACATTTGATGTAAACCTGCTGAGTGATGTGATCACATATGCTATGTTGGGTCATGCTCCTATCTGTGCATATATCAACAACCCTAGTGCTTCCTTGTACTGCTTGTCTTTCATGTATTTGCATTCCTCATCCATTGTGGAGGATTGGCTTCAGCTCAGGATAATTCCAGGAGGCAACAGCATATACTTTGGAGTACATTCTATAATTCCATATTTCTTGAGGGTCTGCTTGAGGTACCCTTCCTGGTCAAGCATTATTATGTCCTGGGACCTATCTCAGATGATCAAGGTTCCCAGCATGGATTTTATCTCCCCCAGGTCCTTTATCTCAAATTTCTCACTGAGCTCCCTCTGCACTCTCTCAGCCCCCTCCCTTGATGATGACATTCCCAAGGTATCATCTTTGTATGTCCTTGCTATTGTTTTCTCTCCACTCCTATCTCTTACCCTCACCAATTGGTCTGCTTCTGATTGCCTATGGCCCAGCCTCTCCATGTCAGCATCCAAGGTACACCACCAGTGCTTTGCTCCATCTATTGTTCCATACAAGACTGTCCAGCTGTGATACAAGGGCTCCTTTCATCATTGCCCATGCTTCCACCTCCATTACAGCTGCCACTGACATCACTTCCCTAAACCCATTCACCTGCATTTATCTCCACCCAGTAGACTTTGTTTGGCTGCACCTCATATCCTTCTGGCAGCTCCATCAATATTGGTACTAGGGCTGAGACATTCAGGTGTCAGGTTCTGCTGACCATGGGGGCTCAGCTGCACTGGGTGAGTCCCTTACTAGGTGGACATGATGTCTACACTCATGATCCCAGGCTCTAGTGAGCTCTGGAAGAGTGAAACTAAGTGGGCAAAGGAGGGAAAGGTGGTCTGAGGAAGTCTGGGGTACTCTGGTAGCCTAGACAAAGGAGCAGGAGTGGTGGACAAGGGGGAGCAAGTACAGTATGGAGCTCTGGAGATGAAATATCAAGAACATGGTAAACTCAGGGTTGGATTCCAAGTTGAGGGTGCAGGGGCTTTGGAGATTATGGAGTGTAGAAATAGAGTTGAGACAGTAGAAATAAAGATGAACATAACTGGGGAGTCAAGACAAGATGAGAGACTTAAGGAAAATAAGGCAAGGCAAGACTTAGAGGCTGGAGATTGGAAACAGAGATGAAAAAGGAACCTGATAAGATGGAAACTGATAAGAGTGAAACAGATAAGATTTGAGTGAGACAATACAGAACAATGAGATTGGACACAAGAGACATAGCAAACATGAGAGTGTAGGTAATATCAAGACTACTGTCGCTAGTACTACCCTATAGTTTAAGTACCTACAGGGGAGCTCATCCAGGACTAAGGTTGGACCATGTGGGTGGGTCTTGGGTATGATTGTTCAGAGCATCCTGAGACTGACTAGCTGGGTGTTGGTAGTGTCTTGATGCATAACCATGATGCATGCTGGGGGAGAGTGGAGGGACTTGGAGTTACCTGGGCACTGGGGGAGGGCTGGGGGGATCATGGGGAATGCCAGAGAAGCATTGGGGATCTCCAGAGAAGTGTTGGGGGTTGCCAGAGCAGGTGCCAGGGGTAGGGAAGTGTTATAGACGTTGTGGGAGGAGGAGGATGTGCTCCAGGCTTGCTGGATTTGGTTGGAGTAGGTCTGGAGGCAAGGTGGGGGTCCAGCGATGGGTTGTAATATCACCCCCCCTTCAGTGTCAAGACCCTTCAAGGCACAGGGAAATCTCTGAGGGTCAGCAGTGGTGTGGGAATTGAAGTTGAAGCATGGTGACTTCTTCAACTAGAAGCTCCCCAGAAAAAAATAAAAGGGGACCAAAACATGTCCAGCCTACCATTGTTACCTTCCCATGTCTTTCTCAGCCTCTTTGTTGTCTTCATTGTCCCCTACTCCACCTTCCAACAGGAACTGCATGGAGTTCTGGGCCAAATATGAGGCCTAGAGGGTGGAGCTTGACTGCCATTGGGACTGGAGAAAGGTCAATGTGATGTATTGATGGCATAAGTGGCTAGTCTTCCAGGTGTGCCCATCACATACTGAATCATTTCCCCAGAGCTATTCAGGGTGGTGGCAGGTCCCTCCTCAGTCCCAGCCCCTGCTGATACCTTGGGGCCACCTGCCCAACCTTCTCCCCCATCTCCAGCTTGTCCTGCCCAGCTGATTCTGGGTCTGGGAATGGCACAGATGGTTCCAAATGTGCAGTGGGTTCCCTGGTCAGAGGTGACAGCAGATCAGTTTGCAGAGGTGGTTGGGCAGGTCCAGGGGCCCCCCACTCTGGAGTGGTGTAGGGCAGAAGTCCCAGTAAGTTGCAGGGCAATCTTGCTATTGTGCTCTAACTGACCTGCTACCCAGTGTGTGACCTGTGCTTGCTGGGAAGAGGATTGTGAGTTTGAGGAGCTAGTAGTGGGATCCCAGTGGGACTCATTGGTGTGCCTTCCATGTTGTGTGTGGCACAAGAAGTGCTTGGTGTCAAGGGACTGGCATGCAGCTTGTATTGCCATGGAGCAGGGATGGGAGTTGGAGTGGGTGCTGGAATGGCTGGATGAAGGCCAGCAGGGTTGGGTCTCTGGGCATGGAGAGGGGGTGCCTCAATTGGGTGGTCCCAGAGGGGAGGTCAAGGGGGAGGGAGTTTGTCCCCTAGGTAAAATTGGGCCTCTCTGGGGTGGGCATAAGGGGGGAGCCCCCAGTGCATGGGCCAAGGGCAAGTGCTGGGCATCCCCTCCTCTGGAGGCTGGGCCCAGAAAGAGGCCCCATGAAGAGGTGGTGATGGTGGGCCCCTCCAGCTCACATGTCTATTTGCTGGGGTTGGGGGCACTGATGAGGCAGTCTGGGAACCCTGCTCTGCACTGGAGGGTAGCTGAACTTGAGAGCATTTGGTGGTGCAGGGGGAGGAACTCCAGGAATTGTGGGAGGAGCTGGAGATGGTATGGCAGGATTGGGATGCAGCTCAGCAGGATTGCAAGTCCACTCTGCAGGAGGTGGGAGAAAGAGGTGTCAAAGTCCAGGGGCTCTGGGGTGCCTGGAGCAATTGGAGGCCCATCCAGAGGGGAGTGCAGCAGTGGGATGGCAAGTGGGTTTAGAGCTGCAGGTGACCCAGGTAGAGGTAGAGGTGGGCAGGCATCAGGAGGGGTGGTTGGCCAATGAGGCAGCTGTAGGATGGGGAAGACTCCTATATAAGTACTTTTTCCCAGACTGCCTCCATCACTAACCTTGGATTTTCCCTCCTTAGGTTGGATCCATGAACATTGCATCCTCCTGGATGGGGCAACAGCAGCCTTTGCATTGGTGCAGGATGGTATGCAGAGAATGTTGGGGGACCTCCTGCTGGAGTTTGAGCAGGGTTTGGGGCAGATGGAGTGGCTGTTGGCAGGTCACTGGCAGGAAAATTTGGTGGACCCTGGGTCTTGGTGGGAGGTGGCAGTCAATGTGGGGGAGGTCCTACTGAGGCATGAGGAGCTGCTAGCCATGGTGGTGGCCCAAATGGAGATGGATGTAGGGATAGCAGGGATGGAGAGAGGAGGGGTGAGGGGACCATGGTTCCAATGTCAATTAATTTTTCTTGGACTTTCTTGTCATATCATGTTGTAGCATAGTGTACCCAAACTAGTGTAGATAACATTTCTGAGTGTAATTTTTTCAGTTTATATGAGGGAAAATGAGAGAGGGAATGTAAATGGTAATGGTGGGAGTTGAATCCCTGCTGAATCCAGAGGTGGAGATTATGCCCACTGATGCCATCTGTACATGCTAGTCCCAGGGGTCCTAGGGCTTGGTGGGGTGTCACTGGTGGAAGTCCCAAAGCTTGGTGAGGGCTCCAGAGAGATTCTTCCAGTGTTTCCAAGTGTTGTCCTTGGGTCTGTAGCCTTTCCAATGGACTAGGTTACTGGAGCTGGCTGCAGACAAGGTGGGAGTCAAAGATATGTTTGACCTCATAATGGTACTCATCCTCAACCTCAATGGATGGGGGCTGACTCAGGTGTTGGCTGGGAAAGGGGTCTGGATCATGCTTCTTGAGGAGGCAGATGTGGAAGACAGGGGTGGAGGCCTTTCAGCCCTAGAGGTAGGTCAAGCTTGTAGGCATGAGTCAAGGCCTTCCAGAGGATCTTGAATGGGCCAAGTCATTTGTGGTCAAGAAGGGTCTCAAGGTCTTGAGGTTGCATCAGTCAAGCCAGACAAGGGTGTCAGGGGCCCAGTCAGGGGTCATTTTGCATCAAGTGTCAGCATGCTTGGAGTAGGCTCAATTGGCAGTATCAATCTTGTCCTGAAGAAATTGGTGAAGGGACTGGAGGTCTTTGGCAACTTTGTGGGTGACATGTGAGGGGATGTCCTTGAGGGACAGGGTGAGTCAGGGGTTGTAACCCTTGTTGGTGTAAAATGAGGAGACTCTGGTGGTGGAGTGGGGGGTATTGTTATAAGTAAACTCAGTGAGAGGTAGTTCTGTGCACCAGTGGTTCTGTAAATAATTGACATTGAGGTGGAGGTGCTGTTCTAAAGTCTGGTTTACTCATTCTGTTTGTCTGTCAGTCTCTGGGTAGTAGGTGGTTGATAGGTTGGTCTTGATTTTGAGTGCCTTGCATAGGGATTGCCAGGACCTGGAGATGAACAAGGGGCCATGGTCAGAGACAATGTCATCCATGAGTCCATGCTTGGAGAAGACATGTTTGAGGAACAATTTGGTAAACTCTGGGGCATTGTCAGTGGTGCAGCAGGGGATGAACAAGGCTTGCTTGAATGAGTCAGCAGACCACAACAAGGATGGTGTCAAAACCTTTGGATTTGGGGAGTTCAACAATGTGGTCCATCAAGATCAAGGACCAGTGGTGGCAGCCAATGGGGAGGGGCTTCAGCAGATTGTATGGGCAGTGTTGAGGGATGTTGGCTTGGAGACAGGGTTTGCAGGCTTGTATGTACCAGATGATGTCCTTCTTCATCCCTGGCCAGAAGTAAGTCTGGGAGATGAGTTGGAGAGTCTTATGTATTCTCAGGTGTCCTCAGAGCTAGTGGTCATGGTGCTGCTGGAAAATGTTGAGGTGGATGGACTTGTGGTCCAGAGCATATATTTGGCTGTCCCAGAGCAGAAGTCAGTGGTTCAGAGACAGTGTAAAGGTAGGGTTGTGGTGTGGGGCATTGGCAGAGCTATTTCAAGGGTCATGCTGGGTGAAGTAGGCATCCTGAGGGGTGTTTTGGATTTGGTGGAGAATCCCTTCTGTGTTCATAATTAGTACAGCATGAAGATGTTTGGGGGGGGATTACCACACAGTGGTTGAAAGTGTTCCATTCATCCACAAATGACTTCTTTTGGTAGATGTCCAGCCTTTGAGTGAGGGTGTTGGGTTTTGCTCTAAGCTCTAAGTTGTCCTGGGCAATAGTGGATGGTGAAGTTGTACTCAGACAGAGTTTTGGACCAGTGGGCTTGTTGTCAACTGAGTTGCTTGGTGGTCATGAAGTACTGTAAGTTGTTGTGGTCTGAGTAGACTTGTATGTGGTGCAGGGTTCCTGTGAGGTAGACCCTCCACTGCTGGAAGGCTTTGATAATTGCAAGCTCTTCATTGTAGATGTCATAGTTAAGCTCCATGGGGATCATCAAGCAGGTGTAGAAGGTGATGGGGTAGAGGTCCTTGCTGTCAGAGCCCATCTGCAAGAGTATTCTAGTGATGGCATAGTTAGAGGCATTGCATTCAAGGATGATTGGGAGGGCAGGGTTGAAGTGATAGAGGATTGGGGCAGAGGTGAAGGCTTTCTTCAGGAGAACATGCTCTGACACTTACTGTCCCAGTCCCACAGGGTGTCCTTCTGGGTGAGTTGGTTGAGGGGTTTCATAATGCCAGAGTAGTTGTCAATAAACTGGTGGTAGAAGTTAGCAAAACCCAAAAAGGACTGTACCTCTTTAATGTTCTGGGGCAGGGGCCAATTGAGGATGGCTTTGACCTTTGCCAGGTCCATTTGTATGCTGTCCAGAGTGACAATGACTCCCAGGGACTTGACCTTGGTGGTGTGGAAGGAGCACTTCTTGGGCTTGGCATGGAGGTAGTACTCCCAGAGTTGTTCTAGAATGCATCAGACATGATCCTGGTGTTCTTCCAGCAAGTTTGAGTAGATGAGGATGTCATCCAGGTATACAATAATGAAGACATTGTTCATGAAGTACTGGAAGGTGGTGGGGGAGTTGGTCATACCAAAAGGCATCACAAGATACTTGAAAAGGCTGTAGCAGGTGTGGAAGGGGTCTTCCATTTATGTCCCAGAGTTATCCAGACATTGCTCTAGCCAGACCAGAGATCTATCTTGGTGTAGACCTTGGCACTGGAGGCAGTCAACAAGGTCACTGATTAGGGGAAGGGGATACCAGTTTTTTTTGGTGACTTTGTTAAGTCCCTGGTAATCCACACAGAGATGGAGGGAGCTGTCCTTCTCCTTGGCAAAAAGGACAGGGGCTCTAGTGGTGGAGATCAAGAGTTGGATGAAGCCCTTCCTAAGCATGTTGTTGAGGTAGTCCTTGAGAGCCTGGAGTCTGACTTCTGACATGTTGTAGATCTTGCCAAAGGGGGAGGAGGTGCCATCCTTGAGATTGATTGTGTGGTTGTAGGATTGGTGCAGGGGAAGTTCTTTCATGCTTCCTTTGGAGAACATGTCAGCAAATTCATGATACTCTGGAGGAACTACTTTGCATAATATTTGTTCCTCTGTCTTTGGAGTCTCAGGTGAGGTGGTGCCAGCATGGATGTGCTCTTTCAGAAGTGTGACCTAGAGTTAGAAGGTTGGGGTACCATCCTGCAAGATCTATGCAAAAGGAATAGTGCTGATGATTTTGATATTGAGGGCTTCCAGATCAATGGTGTCAGGCATCAGGGATGTGGTGGTGGGGCCTGGGGTTGTTGGGAGTTGAGTGGGATAGTTTGGGCCCTTGTACCAGTTGCAGGGGATGTTGGGGGGAAGCTGTTGTGGTGTGCCTACAGGAGTTTGGGATGGGGGTTCTTCTTCCTCCTCTTCTGGGTCATCCTTAGGCAGGGTGGGGGTGCTGGTGGCTCTGATGCTGCTGGGAGCCAGATCAGAGTCATTAGAGTCATGGGGGGAGTAAGGGCAGAGAGGGTGATGGCAGTTGCCAGGCAGGCCTTGGGGCTGGCGAACCACATGGTGAGTTCCTTCCAGTTGATGTTGGGGTTGATGTTGGACAGCCAGGGTAGTCTGAGCATGATTGGGGTTGCCTCCAGAAGTTGGGTAATGAGGAGGTGGGTTGGGAACTGCAACCCATTGTTGAGGGTGAGGGAGCTGGGATGGAATTTGGTGATTCTGGAGGTGGCAGATCTTCCATTAAAAAGCTGTAGCTTTAGAGGCATTTCAAGGGGTTCCTGGAAGAGGTTGAGCTGGTTGCTGACAAAGGTTCCAGAGGCTCCACTGTTGACAAGGGTGGGGAGGATGGTGGGGGAGTTGCTGAGGTGAGCATTGATGATGAATGATTGTGTGGATTGTGAGTGGAGCTGCAGAGGGGTTTGGGGAATGTTGGGGGTGACTTCTGAGACATTGTGGTGGGGAGGAATGCTGAAGGGGACAGGTCCCAGGTCAGGCAAGCTATCCTGATTGAAGCAGAGGGTGAGACTTGGCCAGTTGATGCAAGAGTTACTCATTTGGAGCCAGGAGAACCTGAGAATGAGGGAGGTGGAGGCATGTAACTTTATGATCAATAGTTGGAGGTCTTGCTGTTCTCTGTTGGCAAAAGTGATCCTTGTTTCTAAACAATGGCTAATGTCACTGGTGGAGGTAGAATCACCATTGAAGAGCTTTAGTGGGATTGGAAGGGGGAGTTGCCAAGGAGGTTGTGGAGCAAGTGCTGCTAAAGATTTGTCAATGAAGTTATCTGTTGTGCTGCTGTCAACCAGAGTGGGTACAGAGTTGGGGGAGAAGGGGAGGGTGGTGCAGAGGAGGTTGTGGGCAGAGTGAGAAGGGAGGTATGCCAAGAGGGTGTCTGGAGTGATTGCTGTTGCATGGAGGAAGGTAGCCAGGGCAGAGAAGACATTGGGGTCTGATCCTTGATTTAGTGCATCTTCATGACCTAAACTTCTTGGTCATTTTCTGTAAACTGATAATTGCAGTCTTCCCTGTTGATAGTCCAGACAGCATGTCCCATAACCTGGCATTTAGGGCAATCATTGATGAAATGACCCTGCTCACCACATAGAATACATGCCCCTTCCTTCCATCAATGTGCCTGGGCCTCCACCAGGATGTCAATCCAGGGCCAGTCCTTGATTCAGTTGGCACACAGGGCCTCTTGATTGTCCATGGGGTCCAGGGGATCATCCAGGTCCAGGGAGTCATCAGATCTGGGGTCCAGAGAGTCTGGGGCATTACAAAGATCGGTGGCATTAAGCTGAGCAGGAGATCAAGGTCTGGGAGGTTGAGTGGTGTTAGCCAGGCCATGTCCAGGAGAAAAGCAGGGTGCAGGGTTAGCAGGCATTGTGGGGGCAAGGACTCAATTGTTGTTAGTTGCTCCAGGTTGCTAGCCAGGGTTACTAGAGGGGTTCCAGTTGTTCTGCAGGCCTTGGTTTTTGCTCCAGTCTTCCCAATAGCACTGATTGATCTGGGTGATGAGTGCCTTGTATCCATCATATGTGGGCTGCTTGGGTGCGAGGCAGAGGATGTCCTTAATCTGTTGTGGAAGGGTGCAGCAAAGGGCAAATTGGAGTGCATTATAATTCCAACTAGTTTTGTAGGCCTCCTGTTCAAATTGGATGATGAAGGTCATGAATCATTTGTTGTTGTGCATCTGGAGGTTGTAAAGGTTTCCTTCTGCCTCTGCTACAATGTCAAATACTCCAAACTTACTGGAGAATTCCTGTGTGAAGGCAGGCCAATTGGAGAGTACTGGGTTGTTGGGGTCAAACTGGAGCAGT
>JAGGAV010000514.1:0-11644 GCA_017657295.1 Termitomyces sp. DKA64
TGGAGCCCAAGAACAAGAAGGAAGTGCAGGCCTTCCTAGGCTTCACTAACTTCTACTAGAGGTTCATCCAGGATTTCTTCCATCATGCCCAACCATTATTTAACCTCACCACAAAGGATGCTGCCTAGAGCTGAGGCCACCCAAAGCAGATGGCCTTTGACAATCTCAAGCATGCCATCACCTCCAGACCTGTCCTCCTCTTCCTGAATGACAACTCTCCCTTTGGGTGGAAGCCAACAGCTCTGACTTTGCCACCAGAGCTGTTCTATCACAACAATTCTGGGAGGATGGGAAATGGCATTTGGTGGCCTTCTACTCCAAGAGCCTGAACATGGTGGAGTGTAACTATGAAATCCATGACAAGGAAATGTTGGCCATCATCCAGTCTTTTGAGGAGTGGCAGCATCTCCTGGAGGGTGCATGGCATAAGTTCAAAGTGTGGATGGATCACAAGAACCTTGAGTACTTCCAGATGGCCAAGAAGCTCAATCACTGGCAGGCCTGGTAGTCTCTCTACCTAGCCAACTTTGAGACTTCTTGCTGCACCATAAGCCAGGCTGGAGTATGGGAAAGCTGGATGCCCTGTCTCAGAGAGCAGACCATGGCACTGAGGAAGATGACAATAGTAACATCATCTTCCTCTGACCCAAGTTGTTCACAATCTGAGTCATGGAAGGCCTAGCCATGGAGGGAGTGGAGGTGGAGATTCTCCAGGACATCCAGCAAGGAAACTTGAATACTTGTTGCTCAGGCAGCCCAGGCACTCAAGTCAGGACATACCACTGGCACCAAGTCTGTCTGCACAGATGAATGGGCCCTCTGCAACAGACTTCTGACCTTCCAGGACTGCATCTGCAAGCCCAATGACCCAGAGCTCTGCCAGAGGATTGTAGAGCAGCATCATGACTCCTGGATCACAGGACACCTCAGCCAGTGGAAAATGTTGGAGCTAGTGTCCTGAAACTACTAGTGGCCCTAGATGTTCTGGTATATTGAGTCTTACACTAGTACATACAATCTCTGCCTCTGGACCAAGCTCCAACACTACCTCCCCTCTGGACAGCTCCATCCTCTGCCATCCCCATGGAGTGATGGAGCATTGCCTTAGTAGACTTCATTGTAGAGCTCCCCAATGCTCATGGCTATAACACCATCATGGTGGTGGTGGACCTCTATGGCAAGTAAGCCCACTTCATCTCCACTTACACCACTTGCTTCACTATGGGTGCCATGAACCTGTACTAGAAGAATGTCTGGAGGCTTCATGGCCTCTCTGATGCCTATGTATCCAACTGGAGTCCACAATTTATAGTGGAATTCACCCAGAAGCTCTACTGACTACTTAATGTGAAGCTTCACACCTCCACCACCTACCACTTGCAGTCTGATGGCTAGACTGAACACATGAACCAGGAACTCAAACAATATCTTTGCCTCTTTTTCAATGAGCACCAGGACAACTGGGATGACCTCCCCAACACCAAGTTCTAGTACAACAACCACATTCATGCAGCCACTCAAGTTTTACCTTTCTTCCTGGACACCAGATGTCACCTGCACATGGGCTTCAAATCCTGGGCCTGACCTTCAGAGAATGAGGCCATGAACAAGCTCATGGACTAGATGAAGATTGCACAGAAGGAAGCCTGGGCAGCTCTGGCAAAGGCAAAGAATGACATAGCACAATATTATGACCATGGCAGAACCCTGATGCCCAAGTACCAGCCCAGAGATCAAGTTGACTTGGATGCCTCCAATATTACAACCACCCAACCATCAAAAAAGCTGTCACACCAGCTATTAGGATCCTTCATGGTAGAATAACAGGTAGGGCCTCTAGCTTATCAATCCAGCTCCCTGCATAAATGTGCCAGCTCCATCTGGTATTCAACATGATCAAACTAACTCCAGCCCCAGCAGACCCTATCTCAGGGCAACACCTGGCACTCCCACCACCTTTGATGGTGATCAATGACAACAAGGAATATGAGGTGGAGGAGATCCTGGATACTTGCCTATTCTGGTGATGGCTACAATACAAGGTGAAGTGGAAGGGCTGCAGAATTGAGGACATCTCCTGGGAACCCCAGGAGAACATGCATGTGCCTGGACTGGTCAGGGAGTTCCACTGACAACATCTGGACACACTCTGAGCTATTCAGGGAATCTATTCCCTCTCACTGGCAGACCAGGCAGTCTGGAACTTCTTCTACCCCATGTGTTGAGATGCTACATGCTAGAGGGAGGATGATGTTAGGGGACTTCCTTTTCTGACCTCTGCCCTGACCAACACTGACTCTCCTCAACTGATTCCCCTCTCCTGAGGCTTATTTGATGACTCTGGAGCATTTGACAGATTCCTGGAGATCTCCAGAGACTTCTGGAACTTGCCATGATTCCTTGGTGAGCACTTTCATTTAACTCTGGTAATCTATACAGTTGTTCCCATGCCTCTGCTGCCTGCTGATGTGCTGCACCAAGCAGTGGGGATCCTTAGACTTGTTCTCTTTGAATTCCCCTCTGCTAGGTAATTAGTTACTATTTGTATTATTGATTACCAGTTCTAATATACTTTGGATTCCCCTCTGCTAGCTGCATGATTTAGCTGTCACTCCTGGAGGTTGCACTTACAGAGACTGACACAATGCAGAGCAAAACAGGCTTTTATTGGTGAGTACTATGCCAAATTTGTACCAGATGAGACCACCAATTGGCTATGTGGAGAATGCTTTCAAACTCAAAAACACATCATCCAAAAGTGTCCAAGATATGATGCCTATCCACATATACTGGAAGTGGTGGATAAAGAGATGGAACTCAGCACACTGTTGAGAACAAAAGAGGGACTGGAAGCCATGACAAAATTTCTGGAGAGGTTTATGTTTGATGACAGATTATACCATAGAATATATGCCACTTCTCCTAAGCATCATTCTTAGTTGATTGCAGATTCAAAATAACAACAACAAATGTTACCATATAAAGAACAGAGAAATAATAGAGTCATTAATGTATGCTCACATAAAAACTTGGGTAGACATTGCTTTTGCAATTACCTTGCCTTAGCCATTCTTCCATCGGTTTTAATTTAAATTACATAAACTAAAATGCAATTTGTAGCCATGATGCCATAGTATTTTACATGATTTGACCAGAATTTTAAATACTTCCAATTCTTCATGCCAATGTCATCTTTCAAAAAGTATAAAACATTGTGACAGTTTTTTGAGCCACTGTAGAATTCTAACCAGCAAGACAAAATGCCCCTCTCCCAAAGGTGCAAAAGCAGAACCTGCCAAGGCTACAACCAAGCAACCTGAGATAGCCATGGCTATAACCTGATGAGGAGACTCATACCCATTCAGGACTGAGTGGATGTAACATGGTGCTTATGCCTGCAGCATGGTGACCTTGAATGTTGTAAATCCCATTGGTGCAGGAGTAAAATTGATGGATCTGCAGCAGACACATGAATGTTCCTGACAGTCATCCACAATGCTAGGTCAGACCTCCACCTCATTAATACTGAGGAAGAACTGGCTGCTATAAAATATACAGATGGAGGTAACATTGAGGTGCACTTTATCCTCATGCATACTGCTTAGTCAAAGGCAAATGATTAAGGCATGAATATTGATGACACAAAGTTCTGAATGTTGCTTATCAAATCCATGCCAACAAGCTGGGCTCCTATCATTGCCATGCTTATAGAGGCCAGGACTCCTCCAGGTTTCATCATACATTTCACTATATATGCAATCATCACCCATAGACCTTTCATTGTCACCACAATAAAATCAGTATAGGCACTGTCTGCACAAACCAATCAATGTGACAAATATGGAAACTGTGGTTGTAAAGGACATACAAAAGAGAAAATGCTTCTAGAAGAGTGAAGGGATGAAGGGCCAGTACCCAGATTAGTGGCAGAAGAAGGGAGGAAAGGGGGGCAATACAAATACTTCTGATTCCTTGATGCTACCTGATGCAAACTTCATGATCATGTCAGCAAATAACACTGTCAACCCTTGATGCCTGGCATTTGTGGTAACAAGCACTGCCAACTCTGAGAACAAAGTGATTATATATGTTGACTCTATGGCTAGCTGCTACTCTTTCATTGACAGGGGCAATTTTGAAACATACTGCAAACCAAACCCTGTTAAAGTGTTAGAATGCATGGCAAATCAAGGGGGGTTGTTCTGCATTGCCAATGTTGGCAGGGTCAGAAAACATGTCATGTTTGATGGGAAGAAAATAAAGCTCACTTTCAAAGATGCCATACATGCCCCAAACCTCAGCCACAATCACATCTCCATTAGATTTCTTGGCAAGAAAGGATGCAAGATGCACTTCAAGAGATTAGGCACCACTTTTTACAACAAATCTGGCATTTCCTTTGTGCATGCCATCCTTGCATTAGAAATCATGTACAAAATTACCTTTCTGGATAAGTTGGCCCTAGTAGCAATGGCAACATGATCCCTGCATTGTCTGACCAGTTTTGAGACCTGGCACCAACATCTCAGACAAATCAATGAGGTGACACTCCATGACATGGTCAAAAGCAGGGTAGTGGACAGACTTGCAGTAACAAAGATGTTGGTGGCTGGTAAGTGCAAGAACTGTATCATAAAAAAGACCACACATTGTCTGTTCAATGCAGAGGTTGAGGTTGAGCAGGAGCCATATGAATATGTAGCTTTTTACCTACAAGGCCCTGTAAGAGTCTAGACAACTGGGGGAAAGTCATAGATGATGATTGCCTTCAATTATGTGAGGGCTGAGACTGACATGTGGTACTTAATCCATAAGACAAAAGAGTCAACCATTGTGTGCTTACAATCCTCTGACATCAGGGCCAAGAACCAGACTGGCTATTGTATCAAACACATTAGGACTGGCAAAGACACAGAGTTTGTAAGCAAACTATAAAGCAACTACTGCAACAGGTGAGGCATCATATATAAGACTATCATACCATGGTCATTATCTATGAACAGCATTGCTAAGACTGATATGGCCCCTGATCAAACATTACAAATGAGCATGCACAAGGGTGACACTAAGAGATTGGGTACAATAGAAATCAACATGCAGACAGTAGATCTTAAAGACAACCCTCCTGCACCTTAACACCCTGCCAGATTCTATGGTGACAGAGCACCACCTATTCCATCTCTGTTTCCAGCACAGCCTGTACTAGAAAACCTGTAGTCTGCCTGCATGTCAAGTGTTTTTGACAATGAGGAGGACACTCTAATTGCAGCTGTTGCTTGTAGTGAGGTCAATAAGAACTTGTGGATTACTAGGACCTACAGTGAGGCCATGACTAGACTGGACCTGTGAAAGGAGGCCATAGACAAAGAAATAGGCCAGATATATAAGCAGAAGGTGTGGAGGCTAGTTTCAAGACCCATCAGTGTCAGGACAATAAGAACTAATGAACCTTTGTCCCAAAATACAATGGGGATAGCAATGTCATTGGTTAAAAAGCCAGACTTGTAGTGAGAGAGTACACTCAGATGCCAGGCATGAATTTCTTTGTCACATGTACATCAGTAGTATGCCATAAATTACTCTGTATGAATCTGGTAATTGGGACTGTGCTCAATTATGAAATCTGGCAGATTGACTATGTAAGTGTATACCTTAATGCATTAACACAGGCACCTATCCTCATAGAGCAACTAGAAGGATATGTGAAAAAACTCAGCAAAGTTTTTGAGATCAGCTTTGTCAGGTTCTGCTGGCCACAGAGGCTCAGCTACACTGGGCAAGTCCTTACTAAGCAGACATGATGTTCTGCACTTATAACCTAGTGCTCTGAGGAGGTCCAGACTTTGGAGACTTGGAGAGACAAGCTATGGGGAGCAGTCTGAGCAAGTCTGAGGTGGTCTGAGGAAGTCTAAGACTAGGTATGACAAGGATCAGACCTGGAGTTGTATCAGGCACAAGTCCAGGGCAGATACTGGAGGTGTGAGGTGAGCAAAGGGTACACAAACTAGGGGAGTGGAACTGGAGGATTGATGGGAGATCAATTAAGGTTGATGGGTCCCTGGGTTGATTGTAGAACAAGTCCAGACTTAGTTATGAATGTCTGATAGTTATAATGGTATGAATAGAGGTATGAACAGAGATTCAGAACAGAATTAAGTGGGAAGGAACGTAGGCAGTAATGAGGGGAACTGAACAAATGAGATGAGACAGAGTCAAGGCAAGACAGAGACAGGAATGAATAGATTAAAAGAGATGTGAGACTAGAGACAGAAATGAGACCAGGAAACATAGCAGACATAGACAGAAAACAGAAGAATACTAGTAATATCAAGACTACTGTAATGGGTACTGTTCTATAGCTTATATACCAACTACTGGACCTCCTCTAGGGACTGCAGGTGTGACTGCAGGGCTTGTTGAAGCTGTGCAGGGTTGATGGGTGTTGGTTTTGATCAGTTGGCAGGCTGCAGTGATATATTGATGGGGGCTGATGGGAAGGTTGATCACATCATAGTCATCAAGATGTTCTGGGAGGGTCAGGTGGGTCAGGGGTAGGTTGGAGAGTTGTTAGGGTTAGCCAGGGAAGCATTGGAGATTGCTAGAGTGAGTGCCAGGGGTGTAGGGAGGTTGGGGAGGGTTGAGGGGGTACTGGTGGACACTCTGGGGTTGTGAGGGAGAAGTCTGGAGGTCTGGGAGTGGGTCATGACAAGCTTGACTGACAGATAACAGGTTAGAGGAAGTGGAGATGTGGATGCAAACATGATAGTAAAGGACTTGAAACACATAGAGGACAATGAAAAGAATCTGGTGCTAGCATTAGACAAGGTGTTGTATGGGCCAATGGATTCTGGGAACAATTGGTCAAGGACATTGAATGAAGACATGGCAATCATTATATGCAGCAACTGGTTGAGTAGGGAAAGATTGCCATCAACTATGTACCAAGTAATGACAACCTTGCTGACTTGTTCACAAAGCCATTAGCATGCCCCCTTCATAATAAGTTTTGCCAGGAGCTCAGGCTCTACAAGGATTAATGTGTCATGCAACTCAGGAAGAGTGGTGAAGGTGAGTCATGTAGGACACATAGGGGCATGTGCAGGAGAATGGATGTATTAGGAGATATGGAGGTGGACATGGATATCAATTAGAGTTTGGTCACACCTCAGTCTATTATACACAGACTGAGGTGAGCTGACTCCATTTATATCATTGAGAACTTATACTTATGCACACCAGTGCCTTCTGTCTGCAATGGGTACATAACCAATCATAAGTCTATTATACACAGACTGAGTGCCTTCTGTCTACAGTAAATAAGTCAGTATCAAGAGAGTTTACATTTGGTTTCTGGAGATCAAGGCCATTTACAATTTTTGTTCAATTTCTGGACTTTTGGCAATTTCCAGAGTTTTCACCTTGGAGTTAGGTTGAAGTTTTTTCTGTTGTACTGTGCAGTTTCCCATGCTTTCACAGCCTCTGAAGCATCATACCTGGCTCAGGGAGTTCCCTAGACTTATTCTCTTTGGATCTCCCTCTGCCAGATGAGTAGTGATGTCAGTAGGCCCTGTATAGTACTGAATAGACTTTGGATCTCCCTCTGCCAGTTGTGTGACTTAGCCACAGCCCCTAGAGGTTACCCTCACAACTACTTTGGCAACATTAGCTATCTCATAGATTGTTGCAACACAATTTAACACTCCAATTGAGAAGGGTGCTAGTTGTAGGCAATGCTGAGCTTGGGGTCACCCAACAACACAACTCTCTTTGTATTGCTTTATCTCATTTCTGTCTCTCTTGCTGTGTATATATAGTGTGTGTTTTTGTTATCATATACAGAGAGTATATATGGATATCTATATAAAAGAAAAATTTGTAAGTAAGAAACAGTTCCAAGGTTTCAGCTGTGTTCAGCACCACTAACAACTTCATTGGAAACTATGACCATTTGTTGTAAAGCCAGATCAAAAAATGAGCCCTTATTTTCATGTCAGGAAAAAGAAGAAAAACCTAGAAATAGCCAGTCTTATATTCCATGCCTTAGGCACCACAATCATCCTGTTAGTTGATGCTTGTACAAAGTCACTAAAATCTTGTAAGTTCCTAGCTACTATAATTTCTAGTTTTGAATCCACAAATGTTGCTGAATTGTTTGTGACCAAATGCAATCTATGCCTTCTTCTATCTCCATTTTGACTGATGAAATTGTGACCAACATCAGAGAATGTTGACAGCTGTCAGGTTCCACTGACCACAGAGGCTCAGCTACACTGGATGAGTCCTTACTAGGCAGACACAACATCTACATGTATGATCCCATGCTCTGGCAAGCTCCAAACAAGAAAAACTGAGGTTACAGGGTTGGGGGAATGATCTGGGTGAGTTCAGGGTACTCTGGCAAAGTATATGGGGGTGCAAGTAATGAGTGAGCACCAGCAAGCATAGTATAGAGCTCCAGAGAATGCTACCAAGGAACCAGGGTTGTCTTGGGATAACTTGGAACTAGATCTGAGCAGATAGGCAGAGGTACAGGGAAGGGTTCAGGAGCATGGTGATGGAAACAGAGGTTGGAGATGAAAGAAATAGAGTCAAGCATAATGGGGAAGAGTTGAGACAAGATGAGATGGAACATGAAAGAAGATGAGATGAGGCAAGAGATTGAGACAAGACAAGACAAGAAAGGAAACAGATAAGATTGAAATCGATAAAAGATGAGGCAACAAGACAGAAGAAACTAGAAACATGAAACAAGGCTAATAAGTAGGTAATATCAAGACTACCATAACTGATACTATTATCAGGCTTAAATACTAGTGGGGAGAGTTCCTCCAGGACTGTAACATTGCCATTATGGGTTGTGCAACTTACAGTTCACACTCCATAGCACAAAACCAATTGGATAGTCTGTCTACAAAGTATGAAGTAAGGTGCTGTCTTATGTAAGTACATAATTAATATTTATAGGTAGCATTAGGTGACACTATTGTGAGAATGTACAACTTTACTAGCAGTTGGTATGTAATGCAAGTGTAATGGGGGGGTCTGTTATATTCCTCCCTCATGAATCCATCCATGGATTTACTATAAAGCATGCTTATCATACTACAAAATAAAAAAAGGGGTGGGATACAGCATTTTATTCATGAATCTGCACTGGGCCTCATATTTCCTGGGCTCCTACATTAATAACAAGGTAGGCCATTAATGGCCTATGAAATAAGTTAGGCATGATGATTGCCTAATGCATTGCCCATAACTGCATCAGTTAAACAGAAAGGGCAGTAGTAGCCCATGGTTACACATGGTGAAATGCTATTAGCAGTTCACCCAGCTTGTTTGTCTATTTGTGAAGACACTCAAGCTGCTCACTATGTCCATCCAGCACTCCAATATAGCATTAACCATATCATTAGAGCCACTAATTCTGGCTTTAGGAGCAATGGACATAGCAATGTTAGTTGCTACAGCCACCTCCAAAGGGCCAGGGACAATGGGTAGAGTTGTCTCTGGGCTGGTCTCAGTAAGCAGGGGAGACTATGCTATGTTGTTCACAACCATTGACTCAGTAGGGAGTGCAGCCTGGGAGGGCACACTCTGGTTTGCCAATGAGCAGAGATTGCATCAACTGTTGACAAAGAGAGCTCTGCCTCAATTGATGGCCCAGGTCAGTGGGAGAGACACTGTGAGGGGCATCTCCTCCTCAGCCAGGGCAGCATCTGTAAGGGGACATCAGCCATGAATGGTTCTAACCAAGTCCACCACTCATGACCTAATGCTCACATCAAGAGGTGAGCAGCAAGTGAGCTGGCCAAGGGCCAGTGAGCAAGAGGCAGGCATCCAACAAGAGGCAAAGGTGGAGGGTGAGGCAGAAGGCAAGGGGTGCACTGGCCAAGCTCACAGTCATGCTAGTGAAGAAACCTGGAAATGATGCTATTGTCTAGACTGGGAATATGAATATTCTATTCCCAGGTCTGCCTTTATACTACAAGGCTACTTGATGACTAAGTACCTATGACTACTAAGCTGGAGGCTGCTGACTACAACCTATTGACTAAGCAGAGGCCAATGACTATGAACTGCTGACTAATTGGGCCCAGCAATAAAAGGATCAATGATCAACAAGAATACACCATGTGCCAAGCACAGCATACCCATTAGGCCTGGGAGCCAAGATGGTGAGGGAGTAAGAAGGGGCCAGGCAGTCCAAAGGTCAGCTAGATAAAGGTGCCAATCCTGTTGAACTAAGCTAGGCAAGGATGGGATGGTTCAAAGACCAGTCTCCTTACAGCATCCACTACTGCTGCTGGTTAGTGCAGCAGGTGGATAAAGATGGTCAACTTCTCATATGGCCATGTGAAGCGGGAAGTTCCCTCAGCTCTCCTGAAGTTGTAGGAGCATTTGGAACTGCTCCCTGTCATTACAGAGTGGAGCATAACAAATGCATGTGTCATACATTGTAGCAGAGGTTGATTTGTGTTGTAACATATGATGCCTGTGGCAGCTGCTGCAGCATAGTGGATCCTCACAATGTTGCATTGAAGATGGAGCCATGAAACAATTACATTGTGTTGTTACAGATGTTCTTAGTAGAGTTCATTAACCAGTCTGTTGGCTGCTGCAGAAAAACAATGAATCTTGTGATATTTTTTAGAAATTGTATGTGTATGACATTATCCTTGAGAAACAGTATGTGTATGAATTGTGGCATTTTTTCCACTTTCCCACCCACTGCATCTATGGCTCATATTCCATCAGCAGATAATTGACTGGATCCAGTGGCAGGTCACTTTTGACTGGCTATCTGGTGGTGGGTCACTTTTGACCAGTCATTTTTGAAGGCTGTTCCACCCATGTCATCTCAGCTGTAATTGACCTGAATAACTATTGTTTAGAGCTGTTCAATCAATTATTGATTAGAGCTGTTCCATGCTTGTTCCATAGTGAATAGTCAACTGGATCCAGCACTAGGCTGGGTCACTTTGGACTAGCTATTTTCTTATGCCTTGTTGCTAGTTGTACAGGACACTGTATACCCTGCAGTTCCAGGTATCTGTCAAAGCCTTCTAAGTCCTTGCATGTTTTCAGGGACTCCCAAGTGATCTTTCTTAGGCTAGCAAACCTCAAATTCAAGGTTCACCCCTTTCCTATCAGGGTACTACCCCTTCTGACCTCTGCCCCTGTCCAACACTGACCCTCTTTGCCCAATTCCACTCCCCTGAGGCTCATTCAATGGCTCCCAGGCATTGTACAGGTCCTCAGAGGTCTCTGGAGACCCCTGAAACTTTCTAGAGACTCCTAGAACTCTCTGGAGACTCCTGGAACTCTTTGGAGACCCCTGTAACTCTCTGTAATCTCTTGTTAAGCACTTCAGCTATCTGTGGTCACCTACACAGCTGTTTTCATGCTTCTGCCACCCATTGATGCACTGCACTGAGTGGAGGGGATCCTTAGACTTGTTTTCTTCAGATTCCCCTCTGCTAGGTGATTAGTTTACCATTGTATCATCAATTACAGTTCTAATATACTTCAGATTCCCCTCTGCTAGCTGCATGATTTAGCTGCTGCTTCTGGAGGTTGCCCTTACAGCAGAACAAGTCTCCTATCCTGGTCTGGAAGCTCCTCATAGCCTGCACAGAATCTCTGA
>JAGGAV010000515.1:0-11610 GCA_017657295.1 Termitomyces sp. DKA64
GCCAGGGTGTGAGTGGCAGGCTGGTCAAATAATCCTCCAGCAGGGTTGAGAGACCTCAGGATGTTGGATGTGGCATTGAGCTCCTCCTGCTAATGAGGAATGGGGGCTGGGGCTTTGGCTTGGGCCCTGGTGGGTTCTTCTTGTTGCACATGGAAGGAGTGGGCAGGATCCAAGGAGTCTTCAAAATGGTGAGGGTTTGGGCTGGTATGTATCTTGTTGACCAGGGTGCAGAGCTCTTCCCAGAGGCTGGCATTGATCCCAAGGGTACTCCTGATGTTCTTGGGGAGGGTGCCTTGCTGGTAGCACTTGTAGAAGTCCAGAAGACAATCCACCCATGTCTCCAGTGTCCTGAAGATGTTTTGATGTCCAAGGCTAATGAGGAGGGCCCTTGCTTGTTTGGCAAATTTGGTGGGAGCTAGGTTGAGAGAGCAGAGGACCTCATCATGCTGTTGGATGTAGGTTTCAACCCATTGCTGTCTAGGAGAGGGTGGGGCTCGAATATGGGGAGCAGCAGAGAGTCAAGGCCATGGGGAAAAATAGCTGTCAAATTGTTCTAGGGGGACTGGAGCCATAGCAGGAACAAGATAGGCATAGTAGGGCCTGGGGGGCAAGGCTGAGGGTATCAGGGCTGTGGGTGCCCAAGGGGCCAGGGGGGTGTTAGGCTGCAGGCGGGGGTAGGTCCCTTTGACAGGGTACAATGAGGGGCAGTGCCAGTCTAGGGGTGGGCCCTAACTGACAGATGGGCCATAGGGGGTGGGGTTCAGGTCTGGGGCCCAGTACTATGGAGTGGGGGTGACCTAGCAGTCAGGCATTGGGTAGAATGGAGGGTAGTAAGGATTGGGTACTGGCCTACCATAATAGTTGGTTAGATAGTCAGCAGGCAGGCATTGGGAACAGGGTAAGGGGGGAGTCTTGATATTATATCAGGTTCTGCTGACCATGGGGGCTCAGCACACTAGGCAAGTCCTTTACTAGGCAGACATGACATCTACACTCATGATCCCAGGCTCTGGTGAGCTCTGGAAGAGTGAAACTGAGTGGGCATAGAAACAAATGGTGGTCTGGGGAAGTCCAGGATGGTCTGGTAGGCTATACAGAGGAGTGGGAGTAACAGATGAGTAGGAAGCAAGTATGATACAAAGCTCTGGAGTTGAATATCAAGAGCTAGGGGTCAACCTGGATGAGTCTGAGTTAGGGGTACAGGGAGGTTTTGGAGGTTACAGAGTGGGATAGACTTTAAAGGGGGGACAGATAGAGTCAGGGTTAGTCATGGGAGTCAAGGCAAGATGAGAAACTAAGGGAAATGAGACAAGATGAGACTTAGGAAATAGATGAGAGATGGAGACAAGAAAGGAAATTGATAAGGTGAGAACTGACAAGATTGAGTCAGATAAGATTGAGTTGAGACAATACAGAACAAAGAGATGGAAACACAAGAGACAAACAGACACAGTAACATAGTTAATATCAAGACTACCATAACCAACACTGCTCTACAGTTTAAGTACCTGCAGGGGAACTCCTCTGGTATTGTGAGTCTAAGGTCAGACCATGTGGGGTGAGTCTCAGGTATGGTTGTGCAGGGCATCCTAAGACTAGTCAGGTGTTGGTAGTGTTTGATGTGTTTCCATGATGCACAGCAGGGAAGGTGGAGGGGGTCAAACACTCAGGGAGAGTCAGGGGGGTCATGGAGTCTACTGGGGGAAGCACTGGGGATCTCCAGAGAAGTGTTAGGGTTTGCCAGAGCAGGTGCCAAGGGTAGGAGAGGGTCATAGGGGTTGGGGCAGGAGGGAGATGTGCTCCAGGGCTTGTGGGGCTGGTCAGGCAAGGTCCAGGGGCAAGGTGGGGGAGCAGGGATGGGTCATGACATCCATGGCTGAGCAGGAGCTCCTCCTGCAGCTGTTGGCCATAAGAATGCCATCAGAGATCCCTCATCAGATGAGCTGGCACTGGAGTTGACCCTGGAGGAGAGTGGTGCTTGTGCCCCCCTCCTGGGCCTGAAGGAGAATTTTTAGTTGAGCAATGGATGAGATGTACACCCCTGTTGCCAGGTACTAACAGGTTTGCATGTCTGTCAGCAGAAAATGAAATTGCCCTTCTTAATATCAACAACCCTGAGACAAAAGAACCTCAGTCTTCTCCTCCAGACATACAAACACCCACTCCAGACCCCAAGCCAAGCTCCCCAATGCTAGTTAGGCTCCATCCATACTGCCCTGCCTGGGAATGCCAACTGCCCCAGCAGTATGTAGTGGCTGCAAACCCCTCAGAAAACTCTTTATGCCTTGACATGGAAATTGACCATGGACACTCAGCAAACCCATGGAGTCACTGCCCTCCTAGATAGCAGAGTGACAGGCCTGTTCCTTGACTCAGAGTTTGTGAAGCACCACAGCCTAACTATGCAGCTGCTTTTCAAGCCCATTCTGGTGATCAATATTGACAGAATGCCCAACAAAGCAGGTGTGATCAGCTGAATGGTAAATCTTGTCCTCCATTACTGGAACCATGCCAAGCATGCAGTCTTTGCTGTCACTAGCCTAGGCAAGCAGGACATGATCCTGGGTTTGACCTGGTTCTGGGAGCACACCCCAAAGTGGATTGGGCCTGGGGTGAGGTAACCATGAGCCAGTGCCTCCAGAGTGTAAGGGCAACCTCCAGAAGCAACAGCTGATTAGAAGTTGCTGGCCTAATCATGTGATAGTACCTTTGATACTGTGCATTGAAGGAGAAACTTGACTGTGGCTTACAGGCAATGCCTGGGGGGTAACTATATTACATAGTGTAGTCTTTCCTCTGGTCCAGCTTCAATTCTAACAGATGTGTGACCCCACTGCTGAAGGTAGCTGGGTTGTCCACCTCTAGAAAAAGGGGCTGATGTAAGAGGACCACTTCACTATATATAGAGCCAGTCAGCATGTCCAACAGCTTGGACATTGTGCCCTTTTGGGCCAGTTGGTTGAGCATTTGGACTGGCAAGTGTTCCTCTTACAGGCAGGGCCCTCTTTGTCAATGGTTGATGCAACCCCTGCATCATCAGCAATCCAGAGTGTGCCCTCCCAGGCCACACTCCCTACCAAGTCAATGGCAGTGGACAGTGAGGCAGATTCTTCCCTGCTTACTGAGACCAGCCCAGAGATGACTACACCTGTCATCCCTGGCCCTTTGAAAGCTGCTGTAGCAACTAATGTTGCTATGTCCACCATCCCTGAAGCTGGAACTAGTGGCTCCAATGATACAGTTAACACTGTATCAGAGCACTGGGTGGACATAGTGAGCAACAAGGAAGCCATGTCATCACACATGAATGAACAAGATGAGTGAACTGTTAATAGCAGTTCACTGTGTGTAACCACAGGCTATTGTAGACAGACTATCTATTGGTTTTGTGTTATGGAGTGTGAACCATAAGCTGCACAACCCATAATGGAAATGTTACACCTTTGACATGCAACATCTTCACATGCAGGATAGAAGTTGCAGATGGCCTGGTCAGCTGCTGAGATGGGGTAGATGCCTCAGATTGCATTCAGTGCATTGGGGTGCATGTAAGAGAAGTCTCAGATCACAGTGAGTGCATATGATGCATCTGAGAAGCTTAGTCAGCATCAGAAGAGGCTGAAATTTTAGGATTTGGGCCCCTAAGAATGAGTTTCTTGTCAGTGGTGCCATGGAGATAGCAAGAAATGTTAGTAATAACTATCATGTGTGTAGTCCTGGGGGCATCAAGGTAATGTGACAAGATAGAAACTACAATAGAATATTGAGACATGTCATTATGCCAGCATACATGAGGAATCCAATCATTTCACAGTAATGAATCTTCTCAGCAGGCAAGAGGAGAGCTGGTGAGATGAAGAGAGAGTTAGGGGAGAAATTGGGTCTGACCTCAGGTGGAACTGTCATGCAGGCTTCCTCAAGGTCAAACCACTTGAGAATTCACTCAATGTAATCTTATTGTCCTAGAAAAATGGTTTCAAATGAGACTAGCCCCAAGAAGCCAGTTAATTGGCCATTGGTCTGAGATCAACAATATTGAAATGTTTGCTCAGCTGCTTCTTGATGAGGGATGTAGAGTCAATGGTGTTAGAAGGCAAACTCTCCAGGATCCTAATGCACAGTAAGTCCTCAGTTGTTCTGTACAAACAACTGCATTGATGCATACCTAATGCACAGTAAGTCTAGACTGATGTAAGTATTGTATATATGAGGATTGTAGTAAGTATATTGGCCCACCTTCAGTTGTTCTGTACAAACAACTGAGGGTATCCATTGCCATATCCTAGTATATATATATATATATATATATATATTGTGTCCTTGTTCTTTGTTTGTCAACTGACCCTAAGCCAGATGGCCAATGCTTGTGGTGTCTGGGCACCTGTCCTCTGGATCATAACAAATGGTATGAATGAATGAATGATCTCTGTTTATACCACTGGCAAGCCACTCTGCAGGGCTAAGAGGCAGGAGTAAAGTGTAGTAACTCTATGCCAATAGTAAGTAATGGTGTACATTGTGGTGTAGTGGTGATTATCTAATGATTGTTGGTAGAACTCTCCTCTCAGAGTCTTGTGTGGCAGGTATAATGCATGGGCACATTGCAAAGTAAGTCAGTAAGGACTGAGGTTCTTGGGTATTTTCTAGGAAGACTGGATGATGGCTTGTGGTGGGGCCTATTGCATGATTTGTCATCCTGCTTCTTTGCATACATGGGGTGTCTTGACCTCCTGTGGCATGTGGTTCCATGCTTTGCCTCCTCACATTTTTCTTTTTCCTGTGTCCATTCTTGTGTTGTCCCTCCCTCTTCCTCTCCCTCCCACTCCTGTCATCTCTCTCTCCTTCCTGTCTGCTACCTGTTCACCCTTTGCCTTCTCCATCCCCCTCTTCCCTGGCTCTTTCCATCCTCTCCCACCAACTTCCCTCTTCTTTGTTGTTTTCTGTGCCATCTTCTGCTGGTTCTATGCCCTGCAACTGTTTTTCTCCATTCTTTGTGAATGCACTGGTCTTCTCCAGGAACTTCACCATTGCTTTGAGTCCCTTCTTTGATCCCAGCAGGATGCCTAGCTACAGCTGCTCATCCACATCCCTTAAAATGCCTCAGTGTTCTTCATATTTTGGGCAGTGTTTTATGACATGTTCTCAGGTCTGGAATTTCTTGCTGCACTTGCACCCTATGCTTTTGTCAGGTACAAATTTAGCATAATACTTGCCAATGAAAGTGTGTTTTGTCCTGTACTGAGTAAGCCTTCCAAATATCTCCCTTGGTGTGTGGGTTACATGTTCCCTTAGTTTCCATCTTGGGGTCAGATTGTTTGCAATGGCAAAGCCCCTGTTTTGGGTGCCCTCTGCCACTTCTTGATCCACCTTTCCAGCATTCTCTCCCTTGCTTTTCTCTTGGCATTTGTGTATGTCATGTAATCTGGTGTCCAGATCTTGGAGCCCTCTTTGGCTTCTTCATCTGCATGTTCATTTCCCTTTACTTCTTCATGACCTGGGCACCATTCAATGCTCACTAACCTTTTGTCCTCTTTTTCTAGGAGTCTGTCTACAGTGTGAGTAATGGCCATCATGTGTGACTGACCAGGTTTTGGTTCTGGTTCATAGGCCAACATTACTGCTGCTGTATTATCTGCAAAGATGTGAACATGTTTGATCTGTTGCCTTATTCCTGAGAATCTTGAGACTGTCCTGACTGCTCTAGCTATGCCTTTTAGTTTGGCATCATATACTTCCACTTTACCACCTAGGCCTCCCCTCTGCCCTCATAGAAATCTACTATTCCCCAGCCTACTAACTTGCTTCCAGTCTAGTCACATTTGTGCATTGAGCCATCCAAGTATACAATGATGCATGTTGGGTCCCTTTACATGTCTCATAGTCTCTCATTGTGCCATCTTGCTTCTTCCTTCTTTTTGGCTTTCTTTGGGGCTCCTGTGACTGTTAACCTTTGGCCCAAGTCAGTTGCCATCTTTTGCCAGGGTGGTGAGATGAATTGATTTATTTTTTCACCCTCCATTGGCTTGTATGTGTGCCTTTCTATTCTCTCAAGTTGGGTGAGTTTTAGTGTTGCCTTCTTGCTTGTATGTCTTCATGTTGGGAGCAGGGGTGGGAAGGTCTGCCATTCTAGTTGTCTCCATACCTCTGGCAGTTGCTTGATTACAAGGTTTGTCTTCTTCAATCTGTGTAGTCTGTTGGCATACCTGTCCACTGTCAAGTCTATTGTCATTTTAATGGGTAGTATCAACATGTCAACTTTCAGAGCTTTGATTGGCATGGTTCTGAAGGCTTCTGCCATGTGTCTGAGTGAGATGTTCTGTACCCTGGTCAGCTTTTCTATGTGTGTTTTCTTACCTGTCCACCATACTGGGCACACATACATCATTATCAGCATGACACATGCATAGTACATTGTTTAGAGTTGCATTTGGTTTACTCCCCTGATAGTGTTTGCCAGGATGCACAATCTGACTGCCATGCTTCTGGCCTTCTGTGCTGTTTTCTGTGCATATTGGTCAAAGGTCAGTTTCCTGTCAATGTGCAGACCTAAGATTCAGATCATTTCTCTTGCACAAATCTCAGTTTTGGATCCATCTGGCATTGGTAGCTTGATCAGTGGTGAGTGGCCCTTGTTCTGGTGCCATGAGTGGTGCATGATTTTGGTTTTCTCTGGTGCCATGAATAGTCCTACTTTGGTCAGCCATCTATTCATGAAAATAAAATCCTCTTTTAATATTAGGACATTAGTGTCCAACAATCCTGATGAGACTCTCAGGGTCCTGTCATTGATGTACATGTTTAGTGTTGTTTTTGTTGGATCACCCTTTTTCCTCCTTACCCTGTTTTGTTCCCCATTCCTTGCTTCCATTTTCTCCAGGATTTTTCTCCCATAAATTATTGACAGTATGGGGGATACCAGCAAGCCCTGTGGGATACCATTTCTTACTGGCTTCATGTTGCTTCTGACTCTGTCTAAACACACCACTGCTTTTCTCTCTCACAGGAATGATTCTGTCCACTTTACTAGTGGAAAAGGTATCCCTTTCCTACACATCTCTTTAAGGACTCTTGCATGGTTGACATTGTCAAAAAAGCCTGAGATGTCAAAGGTTAGTACTGTGGTCACCATCTCATAGTTGCAGGCAGCTTGTATGTCTTCTATATGTGTGAGTAAGGCATCATTAGTCAAGCTGCCTGGTCTGCCACCAAACTGCATTGGCAGAACCAGGTCCCTGCTCCCCACCAGGTAGCTCAGCCTCCTTGCTACTATACCTTCCAAAACTTTTCCCAAGCATTCCAGTACTTGGATGAGCCTGTATGCTCTTGGCTCTGAATAATCTGATTTGTTAGGCTTCCTGAGTGCTACTGCTACTGCCTCCTGCCATGATCTAGGGTGGTGTCCCAACCCAATGCAGTGGTGTAGTAGTGCAAATATTGTGTCTTCTTCTGCCTCCCAGGCTCAATGGATGGTTTGGAATGGTTGCTGGCCAACCCCTGGTGCCTTCTTTATGTTGTGTCCATAGATTGCCTCTCTTGCTTCAGTCTTTGTTATCCTTACATGTGATAAGTCCTGTGGTTGTTGCCTTGTCATGTCTGGGGCCTCATTGTCTTCTAGCTTTGGAGGAGGCTTGAACAGGGCCTCCTGCAGGGCATCACATTTGTCTTCATGCATCACTGCTGGTTTGTTGTCCCCTCTTTTCATTGCTAGTGATGGGTAACATCTCAAGCCCTTGGACCATCCCCTCAGGCCCCACATTGTCTTTGGGGTTGTGCTTTCCAGCATTTCCATGATCCAGTCTGTTTTTGCCTTCTTGTATGCTCTCCTAGAATAGTTAGTGGTCTTTCATATTTCCCTATTTATGGCCACACTCTGTTCCCCCCAGCATTCTTTGAACATACATTGGTCTTTCCTTAGTTTCATTCTCTTGTCATTTGCCAGGTTGAGTTCTCTAACCAGCATGGTCTGGCCTTGTCTGATGGCTCTCTATCTTGGCATTTTGATCTGTTGCTGCTGACATTGCCTCCATGACTATTTCAACATCTCTGTCTAAATCCTCTGGGGTATGGTGAGAGTCTAGCACTTGTAGTAAGGCCCACCTTTCAGCATTTTTGGACATTTCATTTCTGAATGTGTCCTTCTAATTGTCCAGTTTTGTGTCCTTAAAGTTATACCTGCACCCTGTTGGGTCCTGTACCTCTGTTGCTCCATGATCAATCAACCACCTTAGAGCAAAATGGTCTGAGCCATATACTAGGCTCAGGTTGACTGCCCATTCTTTTGTTGTGTCCAAGTTTATGGCTTCTGCATTGGCCCATGTCAGATCTAGGATTGATGTCACACCCCTTTTCTGGTACTCATGGTAAGTGCATACTTCCTTGTCATTTATCAGTGCAAATTCATTGTCTTGGAGTCATTTGACCAGCTTCTGCATCTTCTCCAAGGGTTGGGTATCATCCTTGCTCCACAATGGGTGGTGTTGTTTCCAGTCCCTGCTAATGATTACTGGATCCCCTTGTGGCAGCCTAATTGTCTGTAGCCTTTTGGAGGCATCTCACCATGTGGTCAATCCTTCTCCTCCTCTTGGTTGACTGTATATGTTAACTAGTGTTACTTTGGGGTAATTAGCTTGTAAGACATCTAGAACTTGAATGTCTAGGTCCTTGGCCAAGTCTGGTTTGAGCGTCACTGAGAAGTCATGGTCTCTTCTTGACATAGGCCATGACTCTCAGTCTCTTGTCCATTGGAATTGCTGCAATTGGTAGGATGGGAGTCCACATCCCCAGGTTTATTGGTCCCCTCTGCCCATTTCCTATCTTGCCCCACCATGGTTTAGTCACCAGAATTATATCAAAAAAAATTTATCTATGAAAGTGTTTGGCATAGTGTGGCATGCTGTGTTGCTTTGGTTAGTGTTCAGTTGTGCAATGCATATCAGTTTAGTCTTCATAGTGGATGTGCATTACCAGTGTTCTGCATTTCCATCTTGTTACATTCTTCCATGTTTCTGTCTGCCCATCTCCTCCCTTCCTCTTGATTTAATAGATTTTCCAGTGCCATGTACTTCTTGGTCCTGTTTGTCATGTCCATCAATTTCTGTCCCTTGCCATGTTTGTGTGCTTTTGGGCACTCAGCTATCTGCTGGTTTCCCTTTCCTGTGTCACCAACCCCTTGTTGCTGTTGGTCTGTCTGTCCAACCACTCTTCTCCCAGCTGCCATTGCCCTCTTCATGCCCTTTCCCCCCCTCTTCCTGATCTGTACTCCTCCCACCACTTGTCCTGCATCTCTCTTCCTTGCAATCATCTGTAACCTCTTCTTCTCTGGGCAGTTCCTCCCTGTTGCCAGGTGGTCCCTGCTGCAGTTATACATTTTGTTGCACTGTCTTTTTTGCTTTGGTGATCCTCATCCATCCTATTCCCTTGCTTGCCTGTCTGCTGGGTCCTGGCCTTTCTATGGTCCTCCTCCCCATGTTCTCTGGTGCATATTCTGCATCTTGTGAAATTTCGGCATTTTGACACATGATGTCCGAGCAACCTGCATTTGCTGCATTGCAGCACAGGCAGTCTGTCCACATGATGTATGACTTCACAAAAGTTCGTGTACATGGCTATGTACCGTGTCGCAAGCAAGGTTTTTACGTCATTTTCCTCTGCAAACTCCAGTACTATCGATGAATACTCCTTCTGTCGCAGGTCTGTCTCAGCTCGTATCCATCTAGGCTTGCCCATCAAGTTTACCTCTGCCATTATAGGGTTGAATCATCTGATCTCCTCCAGTAGGTCATCCGGTGTGCTGACGTATCCATGGCCGTCTCTCCCCGTCCACACTCCATTCACTCGGACTTTGTATTGTCTGTTGTCTGTGAGCATATTGATGGTGTCGGCCGGCACCCCGAAAATGTCGATGAATTCTCCCGCGTGCTGTCTCAAATCTTCGCCGTTTTGATCTTCGCGGAACATGATTATCAAGTTCTGATTGTAATTGTACTGTGCTGAGGCTACACACAGGTGGCTCGCAGTCTACACACAGGTGGCTCGCAGTCAGGGATTGGGATAGTCTATCGTTGATAAGGTTGACGAGTCTGCGTGGGTTTAAGAAAGTGGTGTCGAATTTCTCTCCCCACGGGATGACAATGAGTCGTGCCGGATGGTATTGGTCTTTCGGCGAGCGTGGTGGCGCCTGTTGGCGTTGTGAGGTCTGGGTCGTGGGGGGGGGGCTGTTCTTTGTGGGTTTATACGTTGGGCCTGTGGCAAGTACCGTCTTCACACCTTGGGCTACCGTCGATTCACTTCCGTTCGTCCCTTTCTGCGCGGGTTCACTTTCCCGGCGTTTTGTCAGCGTGTCTACTGCCTTCGTCAGGTCTTTGACAGCCGAGCGTAGTTCAGCGGTTTCCTGTAGGGCGCGCGCGGAATCGGCATTGCTGGTATTGCCGTTTCTCTCACCTGCCGTCACCATTTCTGGTAGCACTTTCCTCGCTACTTCGTACACCAATTCTTCCGTTCTCGGGTCCCACGCGTAATGGTCCGAGTAGCGACCAAGTTCTCTTTGTGGGTTTTCGAGTTGACTGATGACTATCACTTCGTTTTCCGACGCTGTGCTGGCTTCTGTGTCCGTAACTGAATTCGTTTCTATTCCCCCTTATTCTCCGGGTCTACGCCTCGGTCTCGTAGGGGTCCTGGGTCCTTGTTCCACCTGGTGGCCGAACACGTCGATGTCTCTGTGTTTGCGGCGTCCCAAGGTCGGTCTCGTAGGTGATATGTTTATAAACCTTCCCGGGTCATCTCCCGGTGGTCTGTCTTGGTTTCCTCTGATACGTTTCTTCACGCTTTCGCTGTACATTTGTGCTACAGATGTTATCCCCTCCTCTCCTAACCGTGGGAATCCTCCGGTCGGGTGGTGGTAGCGGATTAAGAGCGTTCTCGTAACAAATGGAGGTCACCAATAATAGTGAAGTCGTGGGCGGTGATGGACAACGATGTATCTGTCACCATCAATTACAGCATGTCTCGAGGTTCAAAACGTGGCTTGTGACCAGGCGTGAGAAAAAATTCACTTCTAAATAGCTCAGGGGGAACTTATGCTTGCCTGAAAGTTTGGAGAGTATCCGATCAAGAATTAAGAGATATAGTTACAGAAAAAAAAATGCCAAAGAATTTTACTTTCCAATACATATCAATACAGGTAATTAGTCCGACAAGCAGACTGGGAAAAATGTTTCAGAAGGCGGTATCGGATCGGTCCTGTGCTCCGAACTACGCTGACAGGAATGCTGACAGTAACAACAGGGGTAATGGTGTCCTTACGCGCTTGTATAGAATGGCCGGAAGAGTTCGCAAGACCAAAGCGAGGAAAGCCAAAAGTAGATAATTATCGGAGTTTGAACGTTCCTCACTCCATCCGCCCTCGCGAGAGCTGTTACTATTCAGATATCTACTTACGCTACTTGAAGTAGCTATGGTCGCATCTGTAAGGATACGCCACGGTAGACCTATTAAATACCTGAAAAAATAACTAATTAGCTAAAAGGGACTCGTGGGGGTAGCATCAAAACAGTGGGGACAGCTTGCCACCATGGCATCCGAAATTCTGAGGAGAAAATAGTACATGGAGTC
>JAGGAV010000516.1:0-11584 GCA_017657295.1 Termitomyces sp. DKA64
GACAGAAGTCAAATGAGGTTCGCTGCGTTCACAAAGGGAGGAGCTGACCGTCAAGTGTTGAATTTATTGATAGTATCCACTAAATACCATGAGACGTGCGAGCAGCAAGATCCATTACATAAAAGAGTGATGGCAATTTTTACGGGTGTCGGACCGTCAAACTTCTGGAAATGAGACTCACGGATGGCTACACCTACCCTTTTCACCAATCTATCCATTCTAAAAGGACGATCTTAACTATGTGGCTAGCTAGCAGCTGATTAGACTCTAACGCATGCAAAGACCACCCAAGGCTTCAGACTAGAGTCAGTAATCTCGCCGGAATCTTTTGTCGGAAACATTACCAAACCAGCACTGCTTTCTTCTTTGAGGCTCCTTGGAACGGTGTTCGCGCTCTTCTTATGATTATCCGTATAATATTATAACCTACTGTATACTCCACTTTATCTGCAAAGCTATTAAGCTTGCGGGAAATCCCACCCCCTTCACGACAGAGAGACATGATCTAGATCGCTCCCAATTTTGCCTGTTGTCTGGGTTCCTGCATGCAAAGAACTCAAGTCGAGGGGGGTCTACTAGCTGTAAGATTTTGGGTATGACGGGAAGATATACTTTGCCTGAGTGTTCTTCATGGAACGAAATGGAGTGCTAGAGACGCGGGAAGTCTTGGTGATCGTGCTAGTTGATGTTGAATTTCAAGTGGAGGCTGCCATTTTTAGTTTTGATCTTAGTCAGCCTCAGTGAGCTCATCTTCGCCACTGAAGAAAGATACAGGGGCTATCAACTCCTGAGGCTTTCAAGATGCTATAGATCATCGAAGTTTCTACAGCAGTTTCAATCTGCGCCAATAGCGCGATACACTACTGTTTGAACTCATAAAAACAAAGGTATGCCTAATTCTTGGCTGGCATAGGTGTGGCTGGCAACAGAGGCAGTACACAGTTGAAGAGAGAGAGGAGAAGGTGACGGCTGTAAAAGATCTCTGTCAACAGTACATTCAAGTGTTGGAATAGATTCGAGCTAGACTGTGGTTTAATGGCATACGAGCTATGCTCATTCGAGAAAGTAAGGCTGGCCAAACCGAGGAAGTCAAATCATCAGTTCCGATGATCGCCGGACGCGACGGTCACATGTCCTGAAATTGAAATCATGTGAACCTCCATTGATTCCTCTGCTATCAACCATGGCGTCGCTGGCATACATCTCAATTCCGCCATGCGCCACACGCCTCCAGTCCCCTTCGCAATCATCTTCAGCTTGTCAGCGTGCTACAAAGGTAACGACGCCACTTCCAAATCCAACTCCCGTATCATCTGCGCCGTCGACGAATCTTCAGCTGCCCAGTGGCATCAACTCTTCTACGGCGGCTGTATTCTCTCTGCTTCCTCAGATGGTGCTGTCGTCTACTCTGCCTAACACTCCATTATCACCTAGCGCTAAGGAGAAGGAGAAGGATACACGCAGAGGGCCTCAGCTGCTGACCACCAAGGAACCATTATCAATTCCGATTACTACCTTGAACTTCAAGCGGTTTGTTGCCAAGGTCGGACCGATCTTCTGGTTACAGGACCGTATTGAGGAAGTGATCCTGTGGAAAAGAGGCTGGAGAGTTACGGGTGTGTGGATGGCTGCATATGCCTTCTTTTGTGCGTTTTTTCTCCATCTCATTCATAAATAAGAAACAATTGAAGCCTTTTATGTAGGCTATTTTCCCAAGATGATTTTTGCGATGCCACACCTAGCGCTGATAGGTATTATGCTGACCTCGTACCCGTACTCAAAACCAAAACCAGGTGAAACATCTTCGTCCGATTCCGTGAACTGGCAAGGGAATCTCCAAGGAATTCAAAATCTCATGGGCTTTGTGTACGCATCACATAATTCTGACGGAAATTCGACTGACATCTCTTCAGCGCAGACACACACGACTTGGTCCAACCACATCTCCATCTCCTCGTCCTAAAACCGACTGACCTTCCCTCACCTACCAACACCGATGTTACCATGTCTCCCCTCATCTCGTCGTACCCACCTCTAATCCTCCTCACACTCATCCTGACATTACTGCCGCTTGTTGCGTTACTCGCATCACCACTCTTCCCGACACGATTTGTATGCCTCGTCGGCGGCCTCTTACCTCTTGTTGCTGCACATCCCCGTGTACTTCCAATTCTTCCGACACTTGCAAAGCTAGCAGTGAACTTGACACAAAATGTTCTCGTTGTCATAGTGAGATATTATGCAGACCTACGGGTAGCTTTTCTTATACTTTGGATGAGAATCAAAGGAAAAGGAAGACGGCAGGCAGCTGTTCATGCAGGAGACATTGAAGTCGACCTGCCGCCACTACGAACAATTCTCGAGCGAATACGGGACAACGATAGGTTGGACGACACATGTTGGAACGCCGAGATGCGCGAGGTTGAGTTGTTTGAGAATGAGCGCCTTGTTTCATCCCGCTCAAGACTAGGTGGCAACCCTAACTCACCCATATTCTCCGACCAACCGACCTCATCAAGCCTAGTCGCATCGTTCTGTGGTATTCCACCCCCGACCATCACTAGCCCAGGACACCGGTTCTCTCTACCGCCCACGCCCATGTCGGGCGTTAACTCAATCGCACCAGAGTCTGCTGATCCGGGATGGGGCAAGGCGAATCTGAAAAGCGGCGAACGGCGAGGGTGGACGAGAGGCCAGGACGGGTGGGGTGGGGTTCTGTCGCGGTCTAGAGCTGGGTCGGGGGATAGTCAGGTCAAGGGAAAAATGGGAGATGGAGGCGACAAGGGAGAGGAGAAGGATGGGGTTGATTTAGATACGGGGGAAGGTGTGGTTAGGTCTGTGTGCTTTTGTTCTCCATGAGCCTTGTTCGGATGATGAGCTGACATGAGCGTTTGTTTGTTTGTTTTGCGATGAACGTAGCAGCAATTTGACGTTTTCGCTCGCGTCTGGGTGGACATTTGTTGGCACTGAGGGTTGGAGGAGGGATTTGGGGAGGAAGTGGGCAGGCAAGGGCATAGGTGTTGGTGAGTGCTGTTTCCTTTATCTCGATTCGTCATTTCTTCTTTGCACTGTACACATATTTTGTGCTTTATGCGCGTACAAGTACTGCGCACCTGTTTACATGCCTTCTTTTATTCCTACGTTCATTTTTTCGCCTTTTATCTCCCTTTCTCTTCTAACTCCTCGCCCAACAATATTTCTTGATTTGAAAATTTTGAACTGTCCATCTGGACTGATGAACTCCGTTTGTCATCTTACAGACCCAGACGCTGACGGATGGGTATATTCTAACGACGCCTGGGGCGGCTCGCTGGGTATCCCGTACCCTGGGAGTGTAACAAGACGGAGGCGGTGGGTCCGAAGGGTGTGGTATGACGGAGTTGGGGATGGGACGGGTGCGGAGAAAGAAGGATCGAAGATCTAGACTGAATGGCCTGGGTGCGCGACAGTGGTTGGTGAAATCAGTCATGGGTTTTGTTTCATGTGCGAATTTCTTGTTTGTTCTATCTATTATAACCTATTGACGGTCCTTAGTGCGATTATTTAGTGCGGTTATTTTAGTGTTATATATCGATGGGAGACATGGGAGGTTGGACTTTGATCGAAGGATGCTGGTGGAGGCCCAAGGTAGATCGGTCTTCGTTGCGGGCAAAACAGTTCATGTGGCCTTGTTGAGTCTCGAAGCCCAGGAAGGCGTTCGTTGCACTAGCTATAGGAATCAGGCTTTGCGGTCAAGGGATGTCCTTACGTTTGTTATTGAGACGATTCATGGTTGACCTTAACCTTCTGTCATTTTCCTCCTTTTCTGACAACTCTTGCCATTTCGCAAGTACTAGGCTAGCTATGGGTTGGCTGTATGGCCTCGTACTTCTTTGGCATCATATGCTGTCTTGGGAAGCATTGCGGGAAGCATGTGAATTGATTCAATAGTTTATCGACTTTTCTGCTGCTTGTTTTATTGCAGTCGTCGCTGGATGAAAGTTTGATGCTCATTCCAACGGAGTTCGTGTGGGTCCATTGACAAGGGCCTGGATTCCCAATGATTAATTCAGATCTGTAGAGCATGAATTCGAGAGGAACAAATGTAGGTGCCGCGCTAGACCGGGCATTGTCCAAGTATATATTGAGGGTATAGCACGAAAAGGAAGTGTCTATGTCCATGAGATTGATATTTGATTAGTGAGTGGAGAATAGCAGCGGGAAACCTGTTTGGTGCGCGGGCTGCAATATATTTCATTCTTCTACTAATCTTCTATTCTACATGCGCAGCCGCCGCTACTGCACAGCTCTCTCTGCGAGCTCCTCGAACGCGTTAGCCCCCTCTCGTTTCTACGGCCTCGATTCCAATCGTTGCGGACCCTCGCCACTCTCAAATCCTGCCCATCGCTTCCAAACAACCTCGTTCCCCGCCTTAAAGTGCGACTCCATCACCAGACCCCGACTCTGAGGTGTTTATATCGCGTAAAGGTATCCCTTTGATCTTCGAAAATTGATGGGCTGGTATGAAGGCGGCACTGCCATAAGTGTAAGGTAACAGTTTCAGGTGG
This sequence comes from Termitomyces sp. DKA64, assembly GCA_017657295.1. Lineage (NCBI taxonomy): Eukaryota > Fungi > Basidiomycota > Agaricomycetes > Agaricales > Lyophyllaceae > Termitomyces > Termitomyces sp. DKA64. Next base: position 4,548 of record JAGGAV010000516.1, read on the forward strand.
GAGAGTAATGGTTCTGTCAGAGTCAATCCCAGGCATGGAGGCTATAGTTCTTTTCATAAGATGACGTGTGGATGTTCTCTTGGTAGCTGGCATGAGTGAGAGCAATGGGAGGACTTTTTCGTTTGAATTTATATCCCAAAATACGTTCGACGCTAGAAAGCTGGGACGGAAACCCATCTTCCGTCTCCACACGAGTCAGCAGGGCTTTTCTTCTTTCTAGTTAGAGGTTGCTACCCGAGATCCATGTTGAAAAAGTTGGCGCACTTGTAGCCAAGCACAAATCCACCATGAATATATGCAACACCAATAAGTGATTCAACGACATCAGCGAGGACTAGAGGTAGAGGGGAGAGTCAGGACTCAAAGGACCTTTGTTTCCAAAGTACACCCCACCTTTTGTTGACAGTTCTGGGAATTCTTCCTTTTCTAACTATCATACTTCCCCTTGGTGACTTCTACTTGTGTTTTGACCATCGTTCTTTCAGGTTTGATATAGCTGGGCTTCCATGTCTTTCCCAACATGCGATCTATTCCATACAGTTTAGTCAATCAATTTTGAACGCAGACATAGAATGAAGATACCTTGAATAATCCAGCCAGAGAGTTTTCTTTTTGATATTCTCTTTTGCAATGCGAACATTTGCCACAATGGTCCCTCTTTCGGGTCAAAAATCTTTCATGCTATAGAGGGTATTCAGTGAGAAGTCGGATACCCACAACGAACTCGAGAATAGTATCCCCCAACACTGAGAATGGTACATTTCACACTATCTTCTGCATGAGTGCCAAACTCAGTGTCATGATCAAGTGGAAGTACAAATTTGATCTTGTGAGATCTTGGAGAAATGGACAGACAAATCTAGTAGAAATGGACAGACAAATCTAGTATGTGATGTGCGTATAGTACATGCAACACTCGACCTCTCATTCAAATTATATTGCAACACCTATTAAGAATATTGCATTCCACCATCGATGCCCACCTGGCACCTAATTAATGACAGAATACTTCTCGAAGGAAACAAAAACTTACGCCTTGACCTATGTACAATGTACGTGTCAGCACAGGCAGAGTTTTGTGGGGAGCATAAGACTGGTCCTACCAGTTATGAAATGTGCATCTTTGGACACAAGGAAAGATACAACGTTCGCTACATCTTCAACTGTCCCGTTGTGTCCAACGGCAGTCTGGGTACCAAACTGAGTTGAAAGTTAAAAAAGATTGACAGTCGCTGAGTAATGACCTCCGTACCTTTTCGTAAACGTCTTCCAAAGCTAACTTGGTACCATCTGCAATGTCTTGGACTGAACAAACATTCGTTGAGTTTTCAAGATTGCTGGGAACACGGCACTAACTAATATCAGTCTGAATGACTCCTTGTCGCTAGAATCAGCACATCAAAATTGACGAAAGTAAAACAACTGCACCTGGACAATAGGAGTTCACAGTGATCCCATGACGACCCCATTCGGTAGCTATTTATAACGGGTGGATGGTGAGAAAGTCTAACAGAGAATAAATTTACCGGCGGCTTGAGTGAGTCCACGAACTGCAAATTTAGTGGCACTATACGCCCCCAGACTAGCTTCTCCTACATATCTGGACTCAGAAAAAAATCTGCAATGACGCAACTCAAAGGCAAACGTCACCTCGTCTTCCAGCCAGAGAGGATGCTCCGATAATTCTGCCACCTTGGCCTTGCTTAATCATTTGCAATGCCGCATATTTGTAACACAAAAAGACGCCCCGTGCATTCACTGCGAAGAGTTTATCCCATTCGTCAACCTCGGCTATTCCGCATTATACTTTACATTCTGCAGAGATGAAATAAATTGTACAAACTTTCGGTGATGAGGTGTGCCCTGCATATGCCTGCATTCGCCACCATCTAACCTCGTGAAATTGAGAAAGCGCTTAGCTGGATTCACAAATGTGTTAGCTTACAACGTCGAGACGTCCGAGATCCTTCACCACGGTAGAGACCATGTTTTCCACGTTTTCGTGCATGGAAACGTCGCCTACTGCAATGGTAGATCTCCTTCCCTTCTCTTTTATCTGCGCTCTCAGTGTTTCAAGCCCTTGTCGAGCAGTAGGTATGTCATTTATGCCAACGTCAAAGCCATCCTTTGCCAGTCGTAAGGCAATAGCACGGCCAATTCCTTTGGAAGCGCCGGTCACTAGAGCAACGCCAAAGGACGACATCTTAGTGAAAAGAGGGGTGAGAAAGGGTCCAGTGCGTGCGGTTCTTATGGAATTTCAACAATAGCGGCAACGTAATCAAATATGTCTTGGACCTAGTGTTTTGATGCTCCGAACCATGAAAAGGTATCCACAGAGAACATTTGGCGTCTTCCATTCATTCAAGCCGTTTTGATGCGGTACTGCTGACTCCATGTACCTGGCATCCGGACTGATGAGGACCGTTCAACAGGTCGAAAGCAGAAAGCAACCGTCAAACTGGTCGATAGATTGCCAAAGGAGAATTGTATCATGGTGCTAATGGCCTTCATGCAAAATGGAAAATGGACGGCTTTTATGGTGCAGAAGTCGCACGTATACACTCGAGTTGCAGGACGTGGGAAGCAGCGGAAGATAGCATGCACTAAGATACACCGTGACATACTTGATGATTTTGACTCCAGATGAACACCTGACATGGTATACTGTTACCATTAGGAAAGAAGATTAGTCACGAGCGCTACTTTAAAATATGATCCCATACTAATCGGAGTAAACGAGTGATTCCGAAACAATGTCGTGTGTTGAATACCTTGACACAGAAGAGTAATAAAGCCGTGTACAAAATGACGCCCCTGAATAAAAATGGTCGGCTTAGACTCAAGGCAGCAGATGGAGCAGTCGGAAATAAAACCACATGTGTCCAATCGATCATAGCTGGCGCTATGTAAGGGTATTTTCATACCTCGTACAAGTCATAAGCGTGTGACGATATCGATCCTATGGGTTTGATTATCGATGTCATTGAACACTTATCTTTATTCCTACTGATTTTTTTTTTCGCGGCAGTCCTCTTCATTGCAAATCGCAAAAGGATTGTTCGTCACCATATAAGGCTCGGATCCTAGACTTCCACGTTGCAGTGAAGACGGGCTAGGTCTCCTGGAATCCCTGATAACGAGTAGAGCAGATTCGGATACGAATATCTCCCGAGCTTTCGCCGGCCCTTCAGGTAAATTTGGAAACGGCGTCAACGAAACGATCGCGAGTAACGCGCGAAAATCGCTTCATATGTACCTAGCCACCATTTGTTGTGTGAATGACGTCACTGTCACTGTGTATGGATGTAGATTCTGAATGATCTTCATAGTAGATCAGCTGATCTTAAAAGACTCGATAGTCCTAATGCCTCTTCACAACGAGCGAGTGATAGAGAACCCTCTCTCAGCGCATAGCACCATCGATAACTTTACCTGAGCTGCCGATATTTCTCCGTCGGACGTTGATATGTACGTCAAAACGCAAAATGGTTCGTTGATCACGCAAGGTTGGTATCTCTATTTACAGAAGTGAACACATGTACTCCGGCGTATCATGCATACTTACATACATCTTGATATAGCAGTCCATAAATAACCAAATGTATCCGTCCTTGGTATGAATGATGGTAAGTACAGATTTTGAAAGCCGGCTTCTCAGTTGAGCCTGCCACGCTGCTCGTCCACGTCACCGCTATTGGGAAGGATCGAAGAGGCGGAGAAACCTCGGACCTGGAATTCCAGGAACTAGGATATTTGTCGCGGGTCTGTGGGATTTAAAAGCTCAACGACATCTTCTCTGCTTTCTTGCTTTTCACGTTGATGTCAACCTCGATGGCAGCGCCCACCACGACGCACAAGTTACCGGCAGACTTCCTCTGGGGTTTTGCGACTGGTGTGTAGATTACTTCTTTGACTGTGACAACTCATTCAACATTCCAGCTTCTTTCCAAATTGAGGGCTCTGCGACGGTCGACGGTCGGGGAAAATCGATCTGGGATACCTATGCGAAGCTGCCTGGCAAAACCTTGGACGGTAAGACCGGCGACGTCGCGACGGATTCATATAGACTGTGGAAAGAGGACATCGCTTTGCTGGCCAAGTATGGTATCAAAGCCTACCGTTTCTCTATCGCATGGCCACGCATAATTCCTCTCGGCGGACGTGATGACCCCGTAAACGTTGCGGGAATCAAGTTCTATTCGGACTTTATTGACGCACTCCTCTCTCATGGAATTACCCCCTTCGTCGTGCGCGCCATTTGCTGCCCGATTCTCTCTGCCAAGCCGATCTGAGTATTCACAGACACTGTACCACTGGGACCTACCCCAGGCACTACATGACCGGTATGGGGGGTGGTTGAACAAAGACGAGATCATTATGGACTACGTGAACTACACCAAAGTGTGTAGGAACATTCATGGCTTTTTTTCGACATCTTATTTTCCTTTCTATTCACTTAGGTCTGCTTCCAGTCCTTTGGGGACCGCGTGAAGCACTGGTGCGGTCCCTACCTCGCTATAACAACTTTTCTCTGAAACACTACTAGGCTTACTATCAATGAACCATGGTGTGTCGCCATTCTCGGTTACGGGCGTGGTGTCTTCGCACCTGGGCGCTCAAGTGACCGCACACGGTCACCCGAAGGTGACTCCTCCACGGAACCATGGACGTGAGTTTGTCTTGGTCCCCGACCTCCAATTTTGCTGAAGATACTTCTATTTCAGTGTTGGCCACCACTTGATTCTTGCCCATGCCAACGCCGTCAAACTGTATCGGGAATCCTTTAAACCTATCCAGAAGGGTCAAATAGGTATCACGCTTAATGGTGATTGGCAGATGCCCTATGATGACTCGACCCAAAGTACGCGATTATTGGCCTTCTCATTTGACTTGATGAAAAGGTCGCTGACATGTAAACCATTTCATCAGACGTAGAAGCCGCCCAGCATGCTCTCGACTTTGCTATCGGTGAGTATAAGACTTGACAAGGAGGAGTCTCATATTGACGCTTCGTTGCTGTCCCGTTTTTAGGCTGGTTCGCGGTACGTGGTATTTGCCCCTGCATTTCCATACTTGTCCTGATCACCAGTGACCTAGGACCCCATTTACCTCGGCTACTACCCAGCCTACATGAGAGAAGTCCTTGGCAACCGTCAGCCTGTATTTTCAGCAGAGGAGGCTGCTCTTGTGAAAGGTTCATCGGACTTTTATGGTATGAACACTTATACCACAAATCTTGCCCGTGCGTCTCCCAACGAGTGTTGCTTGTGATTGCGATCGATTTTCCAACTTGACATTCAGGCGCCGGTGGCGATGATGAGTTCCAGGGAAACGTGGATTATACATTCACCCGGCCCGATGGCACGCAGCTCGGGAAACAAGGTTCGTTTTACTAATAACGTTTTCCATGCTTTCGTTTTAACGTAGTGGTGCGTAGCGCACTGCGCATGGTTACAAGATTGTGGGTCTGCTTTAAATCTTGTGATGCTAGTATTTATTGTGCATTTGAACAAGACGCCGAAGGTTTTCGTGCTGTATGTGTTGACGTCTGCTTTCACATCTACCTTACCCTAATATTCTGCTGTAGTTGCTCAATTACTTGTGGAAGGTTTTTTCGCCTTTTCATTGCACGGAAATTGGATCTGATCCCATACTCTTTACCAGAGATACAAAATGCCGATATAGTCTGTATTTCCCGTGATATTCTCCTGCGCTTTTTTTCTCAACTAGTCGAACAGTGTCACTGAGAATGGCTTCGCTGTCAAGAACGAGAACTCCATGCCTCTTGAGCAGGCTCTTGTCGACACAGACCGAGTCAATTACTTCAAGGGTAGCACAAAAAACCTTATGTTGGCTATCTTTGAGGACGGCGTCGATGTTCGGTCCTACTTTCCGTGGAGTGCGTCTTGCTGTATCCGTATTTGCTCCAGCATTTGACGATCATTTCTAGGTTTTCTCGACAACTTCGAATGGTATGTCCACCTTTTTTTGCATGGCTCTTTATTCATGTTCAATAGGGCGGACGGTTATATGACCCGGTTCGGTGTTACCTACGTCGACTATGAAACCCAGAAGCGTTACCCAAAGGCCTCGGCCAACTTCCTTATACAGGTATATCTTCCACCCACACAGGTTCATATTGCCGAGATGAACCCTATTTCGCAGTGGTTCAAAGACAACCATGAGCAACCTTTAGCAATTCCACCTGCTCCAACTGTAGATCGCACAAGTAGTACCGCGAGCACGACGACAAAGGCTGACAACCTCACCGATTTACCCGTGGTCAAAACGCAAGTTGATCCTCCAGCCGAGACGGTTTCAGCAGCAACCAAGAAGCCCCTTCTCAGCCGATTTATTGATGCTGTTTGCCCAATATGCAAATGATTAGTATATTGACTCACGCCTATCATGTTTCAATCTCTCTCTCTTGGATACGAGCACCAAACATTTCGGTCAGTCGTTGTATACCCCATTAATTTCACACCATTGCTTTCTTATCTCGCCACACATTCATCTATGCGCATGCACACGTACCTACATTTATGTCTGTGACCCTTCTCCTATACTTACCCATCTGTCCGTTTAATAATCTGTACGTACATCCGAGATTTTAAGTGTTTTTCACTATGCTGTATTTCCAAATTATTTACGAGCTTCTAGCGCTTGAAACATGTAACATGCCGAGTGTGAACGAGGCGTGCATATGAGATTATTTCGCCGACAGCGTGCTCGCCGAGAAAAATGGAGGAACCTTGGGGAAACTGTTTCAAGAAATAACCTATACCATCTCTCCCCCCCGTTTTCATGCTCGCCATTGTTATTCATCACTTTCTAGGTACATCGACTCTGTCTACTTCTTCAAATACTTACTGACCTCCTACAGTCTTTCGCCATTGCTTTGACGACCACTACATGCATCGCCACCTGCTGTGACATGCTCGCACGCCCCAGTCTGCCAGCATTGCAATTGCCTATCAATTAACTACATTTGACGGTTCGTACACCATCAAAACTGCTCGGCGGCTCTGCTAATGACC
>JAGGAV010000518.1:0-11531 GCA_017657295.1 Termitomyces sp. DKA64
TATAGGCTGGCCCTATCCAATGGATGGGTGATTCACAATGTGTTCCACATGTCATGCCTGATCCCAGCATGTGAAGAAACTATCTTGGGGCACTGCAAGGAGCCACTACCCCCAATGCAGATGGAAGTGGGTGATGAGGTGGAGATAGAGTGTATCTTGCAGGAGAGAAAGACCAGGGGTGGAGTGAGTGAGTTCTTGGTCAGGTGGAAGGGGTATGATGATAGTGAGGATGAGTGGCTGAAGGAATACAACATGCCACATGCATTGGAGGTGATTCAGGAATTCAGGGAAAACGACTGAACAAGGGGGAAATGTTGACATGGCAAGAAGCAAGATTAGTGCCCAATTAGGCACCCAGGATGTAATGATTATACTCACTAGAATAGTTGACAATATACTCAGAGTGTGTAAGGACACATCTAAAACAATGTATTCACCTAGAACAGTTGATAATATACTAGGTGACTATAAGTATGTAATATGGATGGAATGTAAGTAGATAAGCTCACCTCAGAGTGTATAAGGACATGTCTGAGGTAGGCAGCACAAAATTAAAAAGTATATAAAGAGAGTGGTGTGCTGTTGGGCAAGTATGGAGGTATAAGGGTCACCTCAACAAGATCAGTGACAAGAACAATAAGGTATGTACAAGAAAGGAAAGAGAAACATACAACAGAATGGGTATATTGAGATTGAGGCCCAGCTTGCTTAGATAGACGCCAAGCATCACTCCAACATGGGATGGGGCCTTTTTTTTTTCCTGAACAGCCTTACAAGTTTGGGGCAGGTGTCACAATACACATGACAACACACTAGTACAGTAGTTAGTAGATATGATACAAGCCTTATGCCTGATTCATTTCATTCTACAGGTGTGTGCCAGTATACAATACATTTTGTTCTACAGCCCCTACTTGTGTTGCATTGTGAGTTACAAGTAGACCTTGACAAGACTGTAATTTCATTGCAGTACATGCATGTGTCAATGCAAGGGGTGCACCACAGGCCACAGGGTAGTATGGCAGTATGGCGGTTTTGAACCCTAACACATTGAGAAGGCTAATATTGCTTAGGCTATGCTAATGTGATCACTTTGTGTAACAAGTCTGAACATACAAGAGGCCACAACATAGACCAGAGAGTTGTCCGAGGAGATGTAGGCATGGATGTCAGGTCTGGATTGACGGTTACCAAGTTTCATGACTCCAAAGATATCAGTTTCACTTGATGCAGTGGCAGCTCGCTAGGGTCTTTTGAATTCCATAGTGTCACTGGATTGTGTTGAACCAGCTTTTAATGCTAGTATTACTTATATGACCCATTTGCCCTTGAATGTAATGAACCGTGGGTGAATAATCACAGATGCTGCCTGACAACAGATTTCAGTAGCTCTACAAAGGCATTTGGATGATGTGAAGGCACACCAAGACAGGAAGAGGGAGACATAAAGGGTATCTGGCTGTGAGCGGGATGCATAAGTGCTCATTTCTGTCAACAGGCTGTTCTGCATCTATTCTTGACAAATGACAATATATTCCAAAGTTGGAAGGGATGAGAGGGAGGACATACACCCATGTGCTGATTGGTCTGATATAAGCAATGAATGCACATTGAGAGTTCGAAATATCCAGAAGTAAATTGAAAGATGATACAAGCCAGCCAAATTGATCAAAATGAAATTATATATTCAGAAGCCAAAATGAAAATGCTGTGTCAATGACTTCCACTGTGAGAGTTCCAGAATCCTGTGTGCAAGGCAGTGAACACTAGTAAAGCAAAAGGCTCCAAGAACTGCCGCCCATCACAAAAATACATCTCATGTCCCTGGTATGTTGGTTCACAGCCTGTTTTTCATGTAGCTGCGATTTTAGTCCTTGTCATGTACACTTCTGTCAGCTTCATTGCCATTACTCCTTCTTTTTGTGATTTGGAGCCATAATTGATCATAGCATCACCTCTTAGCACCAATGTCCCACATGGATTCTAAGTTTTGGCTTGATGGAGTATACTAATAATACAAACCTGGGTGCCATCAGCCCATACACCTTGGGATACAAATTAGCAGATCACAACAAATTGGCAGTCATGGCACACCTATCTGCTATCTTCAGACTCCTGATGAGCTGGGAGCACTTGAGTAGTTGGTCCCAACTGTGTGTTTGCTCAGTAGGAATTACTAGGGCACATAGTCATCCTCCCATGTCCATCATTATTTAAGTCAAGAAATTTCAGTATTTGCAGCTCATCATTTATTTTTCCTCATCTAGCTATGTTGCAAGAGTATATCAAGCTCCCTGCTCTTCTCAATGTCTCAATCTTTGTGATTAGTGATTGAACTGGCACAGACATTGACAACGCAGATATGATGGCTGGATATTACAGCCTACAAATGGGCTGACATCAGTGTTGTGTGCGACACTAGAGGCATGATAATATCTGAAAAAAGGTGTGAAGCTGTGAGAGGAAGTGTCAAATTTGACTGGGCCATTGAAGGCCAAGACCATGTCATGGAAGAGTGCAGTGAAGTTGCAGCCATGGGGATGTCATTTGTATTTCAAGGAATTTAGGCATATATCAATAACATCGACAATGCATATTTGGAGTGACAGCAAGAATGGTAATATTAGCCCAACCTATCTGGTCACAGGGCCTAGCCAAGAGTTTTGTAAATCATGGAGAATGAGGTATGAAATACATTTGATTGGTTTCCTTTGCAGGCTCAGATACAAAGGACCTCAGAACTAGATCCAAGTGGGTAGGCAGTGATGCAAGGATGGATTCAGGAACCCAGGGATGGGATCAGAGGTTGCAAATAATAGGAAAAGATTTGAGGCAAGACAAGAGACTTGGAAAGAGATGAGACAAGACAAGAAAGGAAACAGATGAGGAATGCTTCTTGATATTGTACCATCATCATCCCATCCAGGGTCCCAGTGGTTTGTTCAACATCCCATTATAACTGCCCTTCACTCCATAAGCTCTGCTACACCCTGAGGACATGTGTCTGCCCAACAGCCAGTCCTCAAGACCACCTGCAGACAGTACCAGTACCTTGTATACCCCTGCTTCTCAGTGCTCCTGGGCTGATGTAGTGTCTTCTATTCAGTGCCAGGGATCCCAACCTGTCCCAGCTCAGTTCAATCCCAGCATACCTGACCAGCAAACCTGCATGCAGCAGCATCTTGTCAATAGAGCAAAAATTGTTCTTGTTGAAGTTGACACTGGATGCACAGATGCCCCACAGGATTGCTCCTTGACCAGAAACCTCAAGCTTTGTGAACATGTCAACACCCTGCTGGCCCAGATTGACAATGCCAATGCAGGCCTGGCAGCCATTGATGGCATCCTACCTACCCCATTGAAGACCATGATTTGCAGCATCATGGCCCTCAAGTGTGGTGCCTACCTGTTCAAACTGAACACAGCCAACTCTGCTACACACTTCAGGAGATATGCACAGGACCCTGAATGGGAGCTAGCCAGGACTTGTCATGGCATCTCTGCATGGGTCATTGATAAGGCCCACAACCTTATTGTCCACTTCACCCCATGTGGTGGGATCTTTGACCCATCTAAAGCTGATGACATTGATGTGTTTGAACAAGAGAACAACCTCCCATCAGGCTTGGTCACTGCAGCCTCCTGGCTGAAAAAGGTGGAGAACAGGACTTCATCCCAGACTCTTGCCTCTGTCAAGGTAACACACTTGCTGCTCTGTGAGCACATCTTTGTTGCTGGCCACCTCATGGTGGTAAGGAAGGACATTAGGGAACTCCTGCAGTGCAACAATTGCCAGGGTTATGGCCACATCAATGCTAAGTGCAAGAATGCTGGATGCTGTGCTCAATGTGCCAGCAAAGGGCATGAAGTGAGTGCCTGCTCTGTAGGCACACCTGCTTGGTGTGCTGCATGCAGTGAGAATTTCACTCATATCAGTTCCTTCCATGACTGCCCAGCCTTCAAAAGCTGCTGTGAACACCTGGACACTTGCTACCCAGAGAACAGCATGCCTCTTTCCCCACACAGTGATCCTTCCACCTGGGCTTTGAACCCAGAGAAGCTTTCCATTGTGGCTCCTGCACCCACCCCTTGGTTTGACCACACTGGTGCTCAGCCCCTGGCAGCCAATTTCTGCAACCAAGGCTCACTCCTCAACTTTCTGAAACTGGGCCCTAGCAGTTCCCAGGGCAATGACAGATCTTGTAGCACATCCTTGGCCTCCTTGCAATGAGTGACCCAGTGCATTGCATCTGCAAATATGGCAGCAAAATGTCCACAAGTTGAATGCAGCCCAGGAGGCTGTCCTATCCTCTGTGGACTCATGCAAATGGGATGTGATTGCTCTGCAAGAGCCTTACTTAGACAGTTGTGGCAACATCAGAGTGAACTCACACGGGATCATGTGTTACCCCCCTCCTCATCAATGGGATGGAAGCTTGCATATGCACTCTGTCCTCTTGATTAGCACTAACACTCCTTCAGACTTGTACACCTTCCTAGATGTGATGTCTCCAGATATCACAGCAGCCTGCTTCAATGGGGACAGCAGGCATCTTGCCCTTTTCAATATTTACAACAATAGCCTGTTGGCCCTCCCCTCTTTTCTTTCTTCTCACTTCTGAGCAGTCTGCCCCTCTGATAGAGATCATATGATGTTGCCTGGTGACTTCAGCAGGCACCATCCACTCTGGGAGACTGCAGTGAACTGCCACCTCAACTCATCTGAGGACAGCATACAGCTTCTGTTACACTTCATAGGCTCATATCATATGGAGCTGGCTCTCCCTCCTGGTATCCCTACCCTCTAGACTACTCACTGTAGGTGGACCTGCCCAGACAATGTCTGGTGCCAATAGAATGGTATGGACCTTATCATCTCTTGCAACATTGTCACCTCTCTCAGACCTCCACTCACTGACGACCTTCCCATAGTCACAATTATTGCCAGAACTGGGAGATGAACAAGGGGCCATGGTCAGAGACAATGTCATCTGGGAGTCCATGCTTGGAAAAGACATGTTTGAGGAATAGTTTGGCAAACTTCAGGGCATTGTCAGTGGTGTGGCAGGGGATGAACAAGGCTTGCTTGGTGAGTTGGCAAACCATGACAAGGATGGCATTGAAGCCCTTGGATTCAACGAGTTTGACAATGTGGTCCATTGAGATTGAGGACCAGGAGCAGCAGCCAATGGGGAGGGGCTTCAGCAGACCATATGGGCAATGTCAGGGGGCCTTGGCTCAGAGACACAATTTGCAGGCTCATACATACCAGGTGACATCCTTCTCCATCCCTGGCCAAAAGTAAGTCTGGGAAATCAGCTGGAGGGTCTTATACATTCCCAGGTGTCCCTGGAGCTTGTGGTTGTGGTGCTGCTGGAGAATGTCAAGGCAGATGGACTTGTGGTCTGGAGCATATATTTGGCCATCCTGGAGCAAGAGTCAATAGAGTTGTCCCAGGGGTCATGCTGGATGAAGAAGGCATCCAAGGGGGCATTTTGGATTTGGTGGAGAATTCCTTCTTTGTTCATAATTTATACAGCATGAAGATGTTTGGGGGGGATTACCATGTGGTGGTTGAAAGCATTCCATTCAGCCTCAAACAACTTCTTTGGGTAGACATCTGGTCTTCAAGTGAGGGTGTTGGATTTTGCTCCAAGTCATCCCAGGTGATAGTGGATGGTGAAGTCATACTCAGACAGAGTTTTGGACCAGTGGGCCTGTTGTCAACTGAGTTGCTTGGTGGTCGTGAAGTACTATAAGTTGTTGTGGTCTGAGTAGACTTGTATGCAGTGTGGGGTTCCTTTGAGGTAGGCCTCCACTGCCAGAAGGGTTCAACAATTGTGAGGAGCTCTTTGTCATAGATGTCATAGTTAAGCTCTGTGGGGATCATTGAGCAGGTGTAGAAGGCAACAGGTCAGAGGTCCTTGCTGTTGGAGCCCATCTGCAAGAGTATTCTGGTGATGGTGTAGTTGGAGGTGTTGCATTTGAGGACAATAGGGAGGGTGGGGTCAAAGTGGCAGAGGATTGGGGCAGAGGTGAAGGCCTTCTTTAGGAGAGCAAACATGCTCTGACACTTACTGTCCCAGTCCCAGGGGGTGTCCTTCCAGGTGAGTTGGTTGAGGGGTTTGGTAATCCAGAGTAATTGTCAATGAACTGGCAGTAGAAATTAGCAAAACCCAAGAAGGACTGTACCTCTTTAAGGTTCTGTGGCAGGGGCCAGTTGAGGATGGCCTCAACCTTTGCTGGGTCCATTTGTATGCCATCTAGAGTGACAATAACTCCTGGATGCTCAACCTTGGTGGTATGGAAGGAACACTTCTCAGGTTTGGTGTGGAGGTGGTACTTCCAGAGTTGTTCTAGAATGTGTTGGACATAACTCCAGTGTTCTTCCAGGGAGTTTGAGTAGATGAGGATGTCATCCAGATACATGATAACAAAGATGTCCTTCATGTCATGGAAGATATTGTTCATAAAGTACTGGAAGGTAGCAGGGAAGTTTGTCATACCAAAGGGCATCACAAGATACTCAAAGAGGCTATAGCAGGTGTGGAAGGCAGTCTTCCATTTATGTCCTGGAGTGATCTGGACATTGTTGTAGCCAGACCAGACATCTGTCTTGGTGTAGACTGTGGCACTGCAGAGGCAGTCAACAAGGTCACTGATCAGGGGAAGGGGATACTGGTTCTTTTTGGTAACTTTGTTAAGTCCCCAGTAATCTACACAAAGATGGAGGGAGCCATCCTTCTTCTTGGCAAAAAGGACAGGGGCTCTGGCAGCAGAGATTGAGGGTCAGATAAAGCCCTTCCTGAGCATGTCATTGAGGTAGTCCTCAAGAGGCTGGAGTTTGACTTCTGACATGTTGTAGGATCTTGCTGAAAGGGAGGGAGGTGCCATCTTCAAGGTTGATTGTGTGGTCATAGGATTGGTGTGGGAGAAGTTCCTTTGCACTTCCTCCAGAGAACATGTCAGTGAGTTTATGATACTCTGGAGGAACTACTTCATGTAATATATGTTCCTCTGTCTTTGGAGTCTCAGGTGAGGTGGTGTCAGCACAGATATGCTCTTCTGGAAGTGTCAGGGTGACCTGGAGTTGGAAGGCAGAGATGCCATCCTGCAAGATCTATGCAAAAGGAATGGTGCCAACGATTTTAATGTCAAGGGCTTCTAGATTGATGGTGTCAGGCATTGTAGGTGCAGTGGTGGGGTCCAGGGTTGTCAGGGGTTGAGTAGGGTAGTTTTGGCCCTTATACCAGTTGCAGGGAATATTGGGGGGAAGCCATCAGGGTGTGCCTGCAGGAGTTCAGGGCAGGGGCACTTCTTTCTCCTCTCCTGGGTCATCCTTAGGCAGGGTGGGGGTTCTGGTGGCTCTGATGCTGCTGGGGGCCAAATCAGAGTTGTCAGGGTTGTGTGGGGAGTAAGGGTGAAGAGTGATGGTGGCTGCCAGGCAGGCTTTGAGGCCAGGGAACTGCATGGTGAGGTCCTTCCAGTCAATGTCAGCATTGACATTGTGCAGCCAGGGTAGTCCAAGCACAATTGGAGTTGCCTCCAGAAGTTGGATAATGAGGAGGCAGGTCAGGAACTGCAGACTGTTGTCAAGGGTGAGGGAACTGGGATGGAACTTGGTGATCCCAGAGGTGGCAGATCTTCTGTTGAACAGCTGTAGCTCTAGAGGCATGTCAAAGAGTTTGTGGGAGAGGTTGAGCTGGTCTCTGACAAAGGTTCTGGAGGCTCCACTGTTGATGAGGGTGAGGAGGATGGCAGGGGAGTTGCCAAGGTGGGTGTTAATGATGAATGATTGTGCAGATTGTGAGCAGAGCTGTGGAGGGATTTGGGGAATGTCAGGGGTGACTTCCAAGACATTGTGTTGGGGAGGAATGTTGAAGGGGACAGGTTCCAGGTCAGGCAAGTTATCCCAATTGAAGTGGAGGGTGAGACTTGGCCAGTCAATGCAAGGGTTAGTCACTTGGAGCCAGGAAAACCCAAGGATGAGGGGGGCAGAGGTGTGCAACTTTGTGATCAATAGCTAGAGGTCTTGCTGTGGTCTGTTGGCAAAAGTGATCCTCATTTCTACACAGTGAGTGATGTCATCAGTGGAGGTCAGATTGCCATTGAAGAGTTTTAGGGGGATTTGGAGGAGGAGTTGCTGAGGAGGTTGTGGAGCAACTGCTGCTAGGAATTCATCAATGAAGTTGTCTGTTGTGCCACTATTGATCAAGGTGGGTATGGAGTCAGGGGGGAAGGGAAGGGTGGTGCAGAGGAGGAGGTTGTGGGCAGAGTGTGAGGGGAGGTGTGCCAAGAGGGTGTTTGAAGTGATTACCATTGTGTGGAGGAAAGTAGCCAGGGCAGAGAAGATGTTGGAGTCTGATCTGTGATCTAGTGTGTCTTGGGAACCTAAACTGCCAGGTCATTTTCCATAAACTGATAGTCACAGTCAACCTGGTGTTTAGGGCAATCATTGATGAAATGACCATGCTCACCACACAGAATACATGCCTCTTCCTTCTGTTGATGTGCCTGGGCCTCTGCAGGGACATTGATCCAAGGCTGGTCCTTGATCCAGTTGGTGCACGGAGCCTCTTGATCATCCATGGGGTCCAGGGGAGTGTCTGAGTCTGGGGAGTTGTCAGATCTGGAGTCCAGAGGCTCTAGGGCATCACAGAGATTGGTGATGTTAAGCTGGGCAGGGGGTCAAGGTCTGGGGGGTTGAGTAGTATCAGCCAGGCCTCATCCAGGAGAGAAGCAGGGCATGGGAGTGGGGGCTCAATTGTTGTTAGCTGCTCCAGATTGCCAGCCAGGGTTACCAGAGGGGTTCCAGTTGTTCTGGAGGCTTTGATTTTCACTCTGGTCTTCCCAACAGTGCTGGTCAATCTGGATGATGAGAGCCTTGTACCCATCATACATGGGCTGCTTGGGGGCAAGATGAAGGATGACCTTAATCCATTGTGGGAGGGTGTGGCAAAAGGCAAATCAGAGAGCATTGTAGTTCCAACCAGTTTTGTAGGCCTCTCATTTGAATCAGATGATGAAGGTTGTGAATCATTCATTGTCATGCATCTGGAGGTTGTAAAGGTTTTCTTCTGCCTCTGCTACAGTGTCAAATACTCCAAACTTACTGGAGAATTCCTGTGTGAAGGCAGGCCAATTGGAGAGTACTGGGTTGTTGGGGTCAAACTGGAGCAGTGCTGTGTAATGGTCAAAGGCAATGCCCTGCAAGCAGGAGGCAGAAAATGCCACTCATGAGCTCTCAAGCTGGAAAGTGATGGGCTTAGCTTGGAACATCATAAGACACTGTGTTAAGAAGTGTCAGGTCCCACTGACCCATGGGCTCAGCTACACTGGGTGAGTCCCTTATTAGGTGGACACAACATCTATACTCATGATTCCTGGCTCCAGTGAGCTCCAGAAGAGTGAAATGGAGTGGGTGGAGGTGGTAACAATAGGCTGGGGAGGTCCAGGGTACTCTGGTAGGCTAGACAAAGGGGTGGGAGTAGTGGACAAAGGGGGGTGAGTACAATACAGAGTTCCAGAGATGAGATATCAAGGGCTCAGTGAACTTGTGGTTGGACTCCAAGTTGAGGGTGCAGGGTTTTGGAGATTCTATAAGTGTGGAAATAGAGTTGAAATAAGGAAGATGAATATAACCAGGGAGTTGAGACAAGGCAAGAGACTGAAGAAAATGAGATGAGATGAGGCTTAGGAACTAGACAAGAGACTGGGGACAAAAATGGAAACTGATAAGATCAGACTGGTAAGATTTGAGAAAGATGAGATTGGAATGATAAGATTCAAGGAGATGATACAGAACAAGAGATGGAGACATGAGGGACATAACAGACACAAAAACATAGGTAATATCAAGACTACCTTAACTATTACTACTCTATGGCTTAAGTACCTGTGAGAGGAACTCCTCCAGGACTGCAGGTCTTAGGTCAGATCATGCAGGCAGGTCTCAGGTATGGTTGTTCAGGATGTTCTGAGACTGGCTAGCTGGGTGTTGGTAGTGTCTTGATCCATAACTGTGATATGTGCTGGGGGAGGGTGGAGTTACTCAAACACTGAGGAGAGGCCAAGGAGATCACAGGGAATGCTGGAGAAGTGTTGGGGATCTCCAGATAAGTGTCAGGGGTTGCTGGAGCAGGCACCAGGGTAGGAGAGTGTTGTGGAGGTTGGAGGAGGAGGGGGGATGTGCTCCAGGTTTGTTGGGTTTGGTCAGGGTAGGTCCAGAGGCAAGGCAGGGTCCAGGGGCAGGTCATGACAAGAAGGTCCACTATTTCTGAGGGTCTCAGCCATTGAAGGGTTCCAGTTTCTGAATGTTGAGCTTCTCTTCCCAGGCCAGTGTATTGCATGTGTCATCCTGGGCATTTTGGATTCAGGGCAGGGGTCTGGCATTGTAGTTATAGTAGTAGTTATTCCTGCCTCCATGCTGAGGGAGGAAGTTGTCCATGGCTGGGCCCCATCTACCAGGAGGTCTGCCATTGGGAGGCCCACCACCAGGGTTTGAGCCAGCATTGCCTGGGGGAGGTCCTGGGGCCCAGCGAGGGAGAGGGGGTCCTCTGGGGGTCAGCAGTCCAAAGTTGTTAGCATCAGCAAGGTGCTTAGGCAGGGGAGTGAGTGGGGGTTGAGGTGGTGCAGGGGGAGAAGCTGCTCTGGGGGCTCCAGGGCTAAGAGGCTGTGGGAGGGGGGGTGGGGGGTGTTGTGGAGAGGCAGGGTGTATCCTTGGGAGGGTTGGAGGTCAACATGAGGGGGTCAGTCCCTGGGAAGCTCAAGAGCTCCTTCTCAAGGGGCAGGTTCCCTGCTGGGGGTCTCCAGCTCATTGATGTAGGAGAGAATGTGGATGGAAGCA
This sequence comes from Termitomyces sp. DKA64, assembly GCA_017657295.1. Classification (NCBI taxonomy): domain Eukaryota; kingdom Fungi; phylum Basidiomycota; class Agaricomycetes; order Agaricales; family Lyophyllaceae; genus Termitomyces; species Termitomyces sp. DKA64. Next base: position 10,847 of record JAGGAV010000518.1, read on the forward strand.
AGGTCATTGTTGGGAGAAAGGAGTTAAGGATGGGTGGGGCATTCAGGCTTAGTGGGCTGGTCCCAGGTGCAGAAGGTGCTGGAAACAGAGTTGGCCCAGGGATGAGTGGAGAGGGCCAGTGTATAAGTGGCAGGCTGATTGAAAAGTTCTCCAGCAGGGTTGAGAGACCTCAAGATGTCAGATGCTGCATTGAGCTCCTCCTGCTAGCAAGGAATGGGGGCTGGGGCTTTGGCTTGGGCCTGGGTGGGTTCCTCTTGTTGCACATGGAAGGAGCAGGCAGAGTCCAAGGAGTCTTCAGAATAGTGGGGGTTTGGGCTGGTATAAATCTCATCAACCAGGGTGTGGAGTTCTTCCTGGAGGCCAGCATCAATCCCAAGGGTACTCCTGACATTCTTGGGGAGGGTGCCTTGCTGGTAGTGCTTGTAGAAGTCTAGGAGGTGATCTGCCCATGTCTCCAGTGTCCCAGAGATGTTTTAGTGCCCCATGCTGACAAGGAGGGCTCTTGCTTGTTTGGAAAATTTAGTGAGGGCTAGGCAGAAAGAGCAGAGGACCTCATCACATTGTTGGACATAGGCTTTGACTTGTTGCTGCCTAGGAGAGGGTGGGGCCTGGACAGGGGGAGCAGTGGAGGGTTGAGGCTGAGAGGGGAAGTAACTGTTAAATTGTTCTGGGGGGACCAGGGCTG
>JAGGAV010000519.1:0-11490 GCA_017657295.1 Termitomyces sp. DKA64
GAAGTGTCACACCTGGCCAGGGAGCTCCTTAGACTTGTTCTCTTTGGATCTCCCTCTGCCAGGTGAGTAGTTATGTTTATAGACCCTTGTACAGTACTGAATAGACTTTGGATCTCCCTCTGCCAGTTGTGTGACTTAGCCACAGCCTCCAGAGGTTGCCCTTACACAGAGTTCCATCACCAGATGAGCTGGCATCAGAGTTGACCCCAGAGGAGGGTGGCACTTGTGCCTCCTTCCTGGGTCTGAAGAAGGATTTTTAGTTGAGCAATGGATGAGATGTATGCCTCTGTCACTGGGTACTAACAGGTTCACATGTTTGTCATTAAAAAATGAAATTGCCCTTCTTGACATCAATCATTCTAAGACAGAAGAACCTCAGTCCTCCCCTTCAGATGTACAAATACCAACTCTGGACCTCAAGCCAAGCTCCCCAATGCCAGTTAGACTATGTCCACACTGCCTCACCTGGGAATGCCAACTGCCTCAGCAGTACATAGTGGCCTCAAGTCCATCCACCAACTCATTGCACCCCAATGTAGAAATTGAGACCACAGACACCCAGCAAACCTGCAGAGTCATTGCTTTCCTAGACAGTGGAGCAATGGGGCTGTTCCTGGACTTGGAGTTCATGAAGTGCCATGGCCTGACTGCACAGCCACTTTTCAAACCCATTCCAATGTTCAATATTGACAGGATGCCCAACAAAGCAGGTGCCATCAGCTCCATGGTAGATCTTGTCCTCCACTACCAGAATCATGCCAAATGCACAGTCTTTACTGTCACTAGCCTAGGCAAGCAGGACATGATCCTTGGCTTCACCTGGCTCTATGAGCATAACTCTGAAGTAGACTGGGCCCAGGGTGAGGTAACCATGAGCTGGTGCCCCCAGAGGTGTTTCACCTGTGCCACCAAGGTCAGGGAAGAATGTTAGGCTGAGGTTCAAGAGTATGTGGCCATCTGAGCTTGTCACATTAGTCATCTTCCCTTCACAGATCTAGACTTTCTGGACTCCCCACCCCTGGCATTCCCCCATGGGGAAGCCCTCTACAAGGACAACTGAAACAGCAGCAGGGCCCTGGAAGAGAAATTAGGAGGGGAGTTCTGTGGCCTATGTGACCTAGAGCTTTTAAATGAGGCAGTGGAAGCTGAAGACCAGATCTATGCCACCACCCTATGCTTGCTGCCCTCTATTGTGGAGATCTGGGCTAGCCAGACCACATCCTAGCAGCTGGTCCAGGCCTTTGCTGCTAACTCCATGCCCCAGGCATTCTGGGACATTGTGCCTCCATACTTTCATCTGTTTGAGGATGTGTTCTTGAAGGCCTCTTTTGACTCACTCCCAGAGTGCAAGCAGTGGGATCATGCCATTGAATTAATGCCAGACTCCAAGCCCATGAGCTGTAAGGTCTACCTCCTAGTGCTTAAGGAGCAGGATGAGCTCAATGCCTTTCTGCAAGAGAACTTGGACTCTGGTCACATCTGTCCCTCCAAATCCCTGATGGCTTCTCCAGTCTTCTTCATCAAAAAGAAGGATGGCTCACTCTGACTGGTCTAGGACTACTGGGTTCTCAATGCCATGACCATGAAGAATTGCTACTTCCTTCTTTGAGCTCATCAATAACCTCCAGGGTGCATGGTACTTCACTAAACTGAACATCTGGTGAGGCTATAACAATGTGCACATCCAAGAGGGAAATGAATAAAAGGCTGCCTTCTGGACCAACTGGAGACTGTTTGAACCCCTTGTCATGTTCCTTGGACTCACTAATAGCCTTGCCATCTTTCAGACAATGATGAACAACATTTTCTGAGACCTCATCACCAAAGGCACAGTGTGTGTATACCTTGATGACATTCTCATCTACACTAGAACACTAAAGGAGCACTGCTGGGTCATGCACATCATCTTGGAATGCCTTTGCCTTCACCAGCTCTATCTCAAACCAGAAAAGTGTGAGTTGGAACAAATCCAGATCAAGTATCTGGGGCTGATCATCTCACACAGAGCTGTGGAGATGGACTTGGTGAAGATAGCAGGTGTAGTGGAGTGGCCAGAGCCCAAGAACAAGAAGGAGGTGCAGGCCTTTCTAGGGTTCACTAACTTTTACTGGAGGTTCATCCAGAATTTCTCCCATCATGCTTGACCTCTATTTGACCTCATTGTGAAAGACACCATCTGGAGCTGGGGATCCCCAGAGCAGACAGCCTTTGATACCCTCAAGCATGCCATCATCTCTAGGCCTGTCCTCCTCTTCCCAGACAACAACTCTCCCTTTCAGGTGGAAGCCAACAGCTCCAACTTCACTGCCAGAGCTGTCCTATCCCAACAGTCCTGGAAGGATGGGAAGTGGCATCCAGTGGCCTTCTATTCAAAGAGCCTGAATGTGGTAGAGCACAACTACAAGATCTATGACAAGGAGATGCTGGCCATCATCCAGTTCTTTGAGAAGTGGCGACACTTTCCTGAGGGTGCACAGCATAAGTTTGAGGTTTGAACAGATTAAAGAACCTTGAGTACTTTCAAAGGGCCAAGAAGCTCAACCATCAACAGGCCTGGTGGTCCCTCTACTTAGCTAACTTTGACTTCTCACTGCACCACAAGCCAGGCCAGAATATGGAAAAGCTGTATGCCCTGTCCTGGAGAGTAGACCATGGTACCAGAAGAGACAACAATAGTAACATTGTGCTCCTCCAGCCCAAATTGTTCACAATCCAAGCTATGGAAGGCCTAGCTGTTGAGGGAGTGGAGGTGGACATCCTCCAGGACATCTGGCATGGAAACTGGAGCAGCCAACAGACTGGTCTTCTAGGCAGTGTGGGCCCTAAAATTGGGATGCACCACTAGCACCAAGTCTGTCTATACAGACAAATGGGCCCTCCAGGATGGCTTCCTGACCTTTCAAGACCATATCTATGTGCCCAACATTCTGGAGCTCTACCAGAGGATTGTAGAGCAGCATCATGACTTCTACATTGCTGGACACCCTAGCCAATGGAAAATGCTAGAGCTCATGTCCCAAAAATACTGGTGGCCCTAGATGTCCCAGTATATTGGGTCCTACACTAGTACATACAATCTCTGCATCCAGACCAAGTCTCAGCATTGTCTCCCCACTAGACAGTTTCATCCCCTACTAGTTTCCATGGAATGATGGAGTGTAGCCTCAGTGGACTTCATTGTAGAGCCCCCCAACACCCATGGTTATGATGCCATCATAGTAGTGGTGGACCTATGCAGCAAGCAAGCACACTTCATCTCCACCCACACCACTTGCTCTATCATGGACACCACTAACCTGTACTGGAAGAATGTTTGGAAGCTCCATGGCCTCTCCAATGCCTATATGTCTGACTAGGGGCCACAATTCATGGTGGACTTCACTAGAGAGCTCTACCAACTATTTAACATAAAGCTTTATACATCCACCACCTATCACCTTCAGTCTGATGGCCAGACCAAATATGTGAACTAGGAGCTCAAGCAGTACCTCTGCCTCTTCTGTGATGAGCATCAGGACAACTGGGACAAACCCCAATGCCAAGTTTTGGTACAACAACTATGTGCATGTGGCCACTCAGGTTTCATCCTTTTTCTTGGACACCAAACATCACCTGCACATGGGCTTCAAACCCCAGGCCCAGCCTTCAGAGAATAAAGCCATAAACAAGTTTGTGGACTGGATGAAGGTGGTACAAGAAGAAGCCTGGGTGGCTCTTGCAAAGGCCAAGGATGACATGGCATGATATTATGACCACAGAAGAACCCTGGTGCCCAAGTACCAGCCTGAGAATTGTGTCTACCTGGATGCCTTCAATATTACAACCACCCAACCATCAGAAAGGCTCTCACACCATCAATTGGGACCCTTCATGGTAGAATGGCAGGTAGGACCCCTAGCCTACTGACTCCAGCTCCCTGCAGGGATGTGCCAGCTTCATCTGGTGTTCAACATAGTCAAGCTAACTCTAGCCCCAAAGAACCCTATTCTAGGGCAATGTCCAGTGCCTCCTCCACCCCTGGTGGTGGTTGATGACAACAAGGAGTATGAGGTAGAGGAGATCTTGGACAGTCATCTATTCCAACAATGGCTATAACACAAGGTGAAGTGGAAGGGCTACAGAATTGAGGACATTTCCTATAAACCACAGGAGAATGTTGACAAGACTCACTTGTCACTGAGCACTGATTATCATCATCTTATCTGAGGCAGCACCTGGCTTTGACATAGCTGAGCCCCATCATATGAAGCCTAGCCCTTTGGTCCAGAAGCATATAGGTCAAACACATTCTTATTGACAATTGCTAGCAACACTTCTTGGTGACCAAAAGGACCTTGCCTTCAAAACAGATACTAAAAGGACAGGTGACTTTCATCTCCATTCTTTATCTTGCTTAATTAACATACCTCAATGGTGTCTACACTTCAGATTTTGATGTTTGGTATGAACCCTTCATTTATATGCAACCCCTGACATTGCATATATATCCTTGATAATTATATTAACACTCAGTATGACATCCAGTATGAACACATTGACAGATGCCACTGCTACAAGCAACTATTTTCCCTCCCTGACTACTATATTTACAAACTGTATAAATACTCCCTGTATATACCTTGCCAAAACAGAGAATATGTACTCCTTCACAGTACAGCTTTGAGGTTTCCTTAACTCTCAGACTTCAGACTTTGCTCTTGTCTCTCTTTCTTGTCATTGTTAATGGCTTAGCAACAAGCCTTGACAACCTAGCTTTTGATATAAGTGTGTACACCATCTACAGGTGTTGTCCTCATCTTTTTGTGTTAGTGATGTTAGCATCTATGGCTAGCAACTAGTTTGAACCCTCTAGTAAACCCTAGCAACTTCCTCCCCTTTCTCTTAGTGATTCTTCCTCGTTATCTTGGTGACTTCTCTATCCTACCACTTGTAGCAACCTTCCCTCTTGTTTTGTTGGGTCACCCCTCTTCACATTCTAGTGAATCCATGCTACAGACTAGCAGCACACTTCAGCAACTATCTTCCACTTTCCATCTTTTTTGTGCTCTAGCTTTCTGGGACATTTACCAACTCATCCTCACACATTACTTTCCTACTGCTAGGTACCCTATCTGATTGCATGTGATCAGGCAGCATAGGAGCACATCATTTTGGAGCCCACTGTGAGAGACATTTAGATAAACATTCTGCCAGAAACCAGAGCTCAAGTGAGATGTTGCTTGGAAACTTTTGACACTTCTGACTCATCCTTAACCACAACCCCTGATTCATCACTGACTTCTCAGCTGCAACCTCTTGACAACAAATTGGAAGCCAGTAGGAATCTTTTGGATGTTAGCAAAATACTCAGCAACTTTCCAGAAACTCTTGTCAAAAGCTTTCTCAGTGCTCCCTTATCAAAGTTCCTTGCTACTGACTTCTTGATCTTTTTCCCAGACTCCCATTCTATCCCCACTTTCCCTACCAACAACCATAATCCCCTTCCTCCTGCACTACCAACAATTGACATCATGAACAACAATGCTGTAGCTTGTCAAGCTTGTATGCCCCCTTGTAATGACACAACCACTCCTAAATGGGACAAGAGTCATCCTAGGAAGCTCCCTCAATACTTCAAAGAACTGGAATACCTTTTTGCTGACTGCAGTGTCATGGACAACACCCAAAGAAAGGAATATATAGCTCAATACATCTCCTATGACACAGCAGAAACTTGGCTCAGCTTACTAGAATTTAGCAACAACATGACAATTGGTGACCATGTATCCTAGCCTTACTCTTATCAGGAATGAAAAGCAGCAGTACTTAGATATACTTTGGAGCTGATGCTAGCATAAGATATACCCTTGGCAACCTTGAACAGCTGGTCAATCAGACTTTCAATAGTGGATTGGCAACTTGAGGTTAGTTTATTATTACCATGATTTCCAACATATCACTAGATGGCTCCTCACTAATAGCAAATTATATTGAAATGAGGAATGTCAACTCTTTCAGCAAGGCATCTCTATGTCACTATAGTCCAAAATCACCCAATGACTTGAAATTATGCTTCCCAACTACTACTTTGAGGACCCTTGCAATGTGAAACAAGTTTTTGAAGGCACTAAATGTATTTTAAAAGATACTGACACAGCAACAACCAAATCCAGCACTCTTGCTAGCCCTGTCATTAGCACTCCTAGTATCATTCCCATGCTTACAGCTATTGCCTCTCTTCCAACATCTCTTACCCCAAAATGCAAAACTCTGGAATTAGCAATTACTATGGCAATCATTAGTGCCCTAGAATAGCTTGAGGCTCTGCTTATCAACAACCGCAATTAGAATTGCCAGCCTTTGAATAACACTTGTCACTTCTGTGGTGAGACAGGGCACATTATTGTCAGGGGCACTTGCATTCACCTGGAACATATGCTCCAGCAAGGTAAAATTTGTTGAAATGCTGAAGAAAAGATATTCTTACTGTCTGGTGCTATGATTCCCAACTACTTTGGGAAGCAGCTCTACAAAGAACATATAGAAGAATGGCACTGTCTTAATCCAGATCAAATAGTCACTGGTAGGCTCTTGTTAAATGCTAACCCAGATCCCAAGCAAGCAACTATGCAGCAGTCATTAATCCATGAGGCATTACACTACTGGTCAATCACCAACAAAGGACAAATGCATTGAAGCCTTAGAACAAAAACTGCTTGCTTTGAAATGTGCTGAAAGATTTGATGGAGTATAAGTCCCATGTGTGCCTTACTGAATGACCAATAACACATCAAAAGTGACTACATCAAATAGCAGCAATTTCATGACTGTGAGGGGATGTTGGCTGTGGATAGTCCAAGCCAAGCCCACCACTTACAACCTGACACTCCTGTCAAGAGGTGAACAGTGAGCAAGCTGGCCAAAGGCATGACAGGCAAGAGGTGAGTGACAGGCAAGAGGCAAAGGCAGAGGATGAGGCAGAAGGCAAGGGGCTGCACTAGCCAAGCTCACAGTTATGCTAATGAATAAACCTGGAAGCAATGCTATTGTTCAGACTGGGGATAGTCTATTCCCAGGTCTGCCTTATATACTACAGAGCTACTCAGATGACTAAGTACCTATAACTACATTGGAGGCTACTGACTACAACCTAATAACATCCCCACACCCCTGCCTTACCCCAAGACTTTGCCCAACCCAGCTCTGCAAGCCCCAGAGCACACCCCACCCTTCTCTAACCTCTATGATCCTCCCCTACCTTCAGCACCTGTTCCAGCAAACTCCAATGCTTCTCCAGAAACCCTCAATGCTTCTCTAGCATTCCCTGTGATTTCCCTGGCCTTCCCTCAGTGTCTGGGTAACTCTAAGTCCCCTCCACTCTCCTCAGCATGCATCACAGTTATGCATCAAGACACTACCAACACCTGGCTAGTCAGTCTTGAGATGCCCCAAACAATTCTACCCAAGACCTGCCCTGCATAGTCTAGCCATAAACCTGTGGCTCTGGACAAATTCCCTCATAGATACTCAAACTGTAGAGTAGTACTAGTAATAGTAGTCTTGATATTACCTACATTCTTGAGTCTGTTACATCTCTTATGTCTCTGTCTCTTTATTCTATATCATCTTGTGCAATCTTATCATTTCCTGATCTCATCTGTCTCAATCTTATCAGTTTCCATTCTTGTCTCCATCTTCTGTCTATTTCCTAAGTCCTGTCTCATCTTGTTCCCCTCAGTTTCTTGCCTTGCCTTGACTTCTCCAATTAATTCTGCCTCTGTTTCCATCCCCCCTTTAAAGTCCATCCCATCCTAGGACTTTCAAAACCTCTCTGTATCCTTAACTTGGACTCACTTGAGTGACCCCTAGCTCTTGATATTTAACTCTGGAGCTCTATATCATACCTGCTCCCTACTTGTCTATCACTCCCACTCCTCCATATAGCCTACTAGAATACTCCAGACTTTCCTAGATCACTATTCTATCTTTTGTCTACTCAGTTTCACTTTTTTGGAGCTCACCAGAGCCTGAAATCATGAATGTAGATGTTGTGTCTGCCTAGTAAGGGGCTTGCCCAGTGCAGCTGAGCCCCCATGGTTAGCAGAACCTGACATAATATCAAGACTCTCCCCTTACCCCATTTCCAATGTCTAACTACAATCTTGCATACCTGCTTGCTGACTATCTAACCAACTATTATGATAGGCTGGTATCCAACCCTTACTACCCTCTGTTCTACCCAATCCCCAACTGCTATATCACCCCCACTTTGCAGTACTGGGCCCTGGACTTGAACCCAACCCCCTATGGCCCATCTGTCAGTCAGAGCCCACCCCTGAACTAGAGCTGCCCCTCATTGTACCCTGTTAAAGGGACCTACCTCCATCTGCAGCTGGACACCCCCCTGGCCTCTTGAGCATCCACAGCCTCAGTACCCTCAGCCTTTTTCCCCAGACCCTACTATGCCTATCCTGTCCCTGCTGCAGCCTCAGTTCCCCCAGAACAATTTGACAGCTACTTCCCCCCTCAGCCTTAACCCTCCACTACTCCCCCTGTCCAAGCCCTACCCTCTCCTAGACAGCAGCAGGTCAAAGCCTACATCCAACAATGTGACAAGGTCCTCTGCTTTCTTTGCCTAGCTCCTGCTAAATTTGCCAAACAAGCAAGGGCTCTTCTCATTAGCCTTAGACATCAAAACATCTCTGGAACACCAGAGACATGGGCAGATTGTCTTCTGGACTTCTACCAGTGCTACCAGCAGGGCACCCTCCCCAAGAATGTCAGGAGTACCCTTGGAATTGATGCTGGCCTCTGGGAAGAACTCTGTGCCCTAGTCAACAAGATTCATACCAGCCCAAACCCCTGCTGTTTTGAAGACTCTTTGGACTCTGCCCACTCCTTCCATGTGCAATGAGAAGAATTCACCAGAGCTCAAGCTAAAGCCCTGGCTCCCATTCCTGATCAGCAGGAGGGGCTCAATGCCATGTCTGACATCCTGAGGTTTCTCAACCCTGCCAGAGGGTTATTCAACCAGCCTGCTGCTCACACTCTGGCTCTCTCCACTCACCTTCAGGCTAACTCCATCCCCAGCACCTTCTGCACCTAGGACCAGCCCACTGAGCCTGAATGCCCTGCCTAGAAACTCCCCCAACCCCTTTCCCCTAATGACAACCTCACTTCCAACCACACCCTCTTTTACATCAATAAGCCAGAGATTTCTAGCAAGGAACCTGCTTCTTGAGAAGGAGCTCTTGAGCTTCCTAGAGATTGACCCCCCCATGTCAATCTCTGCCCCTCCCAGGGATATGTTCTTCCCTTCTGCAACAACCCCCTGCCCTCTGTCTAACAGCCTCTTGGCCCCAGAGTCTCCAGAGCAGCTCTCCCCCCTGCACTGCCCAGACCCCTGCCTATCCCCATGCCTAACTGATCTGCTGATACCAACAACTTTGGGCTGTTACTCCTGGAGGACCTCCTCCCCCTGCCCCAAACCCAAAACACTCAGAATAACACACACAACACACTGGCCTGGGAAGGGAAGCTCAACTTTCAAAAAGTGAAACTCTTTAATAGCCAAGATCCCTGGAAATGGCAGACCTTCCTGACACAATATCTTACAATGTTTCAAGCTAAGCCCATCACTTTCCAGCTTGAGAGCTCACAAGTGGCCTTTGCTGCCTCCTACTTGCAGGGCATTACCTTCAACCACTATATGGTGCTGCTCCAGTTTGACCCCAACAACCTGGTACTCTCCAATTGGCCTGCCTTCATTTAAGAATTCTCCAGTAAGTTTAGAGTATTTGATACTGTAGCAGAGGTAGAAGAGAACCTTTACAACCTCTGGATGTGTGATAACAAATGATTGATGACCTTCATCATCTGATTTGAATAGGAGGCCTACAAAACCAGTTGGAATTACAATGTCCTCTGATTCACCTTTGATGCACCCTCCCACAATGGATTAAGGATGTCCTCTGCCTCATGCCCAAGCAACCCACCTATGTATAAGGGTGACCTCCAGGAGCGATGGCTAAGTCATGCAGCTAGCAGAGAGGAATCCAAAGTATATTAGAACTGTAAATGACAATACAAATGGTAAACTAATTACTTAGCAGAGGAGAATCTGAAGAGAACAAGTCTAAGGATCCCCACTGCTTGGTGTGGTGCATCAGTGGGCAGCAGAGGTGTGAGAACAACTGTGTATGTAGGTGACTGGAGTTAGCCAAAGTACTCAACAAGGGATTATGGAAAATTCTGGGGTTCTCCAGAGATCTCCAGGGACTGATAGAACACCTAGGAGACATTGAACAAGCTCCAGGGGAGCAGAACCAGTCAAGGGGAGTTGGTGTCAGTCAGGGGCAGAGGTTGAAAAGGGAGGTCAGGAAGAGTAGTTCCCTGACATCAACCCCCCTCTAGCATGTGGTGTCTTGACATACAGGGTAGAAGAAATTCTGGATTGCCTGGTCTGCTGGCAAGAGGAGATAGATTCCTCAAATAGCCTGGAGCATGTCTGGGTGTCATCAGTGGAACTCCCTGACCAGTCCAGGCACATGCACATTCTCCCAGGGTTCCTAGGAGATGTCTTCAATTCCATAACCCTTCCACCTTACCTTGTATTGTAGTCACTGCTGAAACAAATGGCTATCCAGGATCTCCTCCACCTCATACTCCTCACTGTCATTGACCATCACTGGAGGTGGCAGGGGTGCTGAGCATTGCCCCAGGATAGGGTCTGCTAGGGCCAGAATCAGTTTGATCATATTAAAGACTAGATGGAGCTGGTGCATTCCCACAGGGAGCCAGAGTTGATAGGCTAGAGGCCCTACTTGCCATTCTACTGCAAAGGGTCCCAATTGCTGGTGCCAGAGCTTTTTTGTCAGCCAGATGGTCATAATATTAGAGGTGTCTAAGTAAACTCAATCTCCAGGCTTGTACTTGGGTGCTGGAGTCCTTCCATGGTTGTAATATCCTGCTATGTTGTCCTTGGCCTTTGCCAGTGCTGCCTGGGCTTCCTCCTGTGTGATCTTTATCTGGCCCACAAACTTGTTCACAGCTTTGTTCTCTGAAGGTCAGGCCCAGTGTTCAAAGCCTATGTATGGATAATGTCCAGTATCTAGGAAGAAGGGCAAAACTTGAGTGGCCATGTGAATGTAGTTGTTGTACTGAAACTTGGCATCAGGGAGGAGTTTGTCCCCATTGTCCTAGCACTCATTGCAAAAGAGGCAGAGGTGTTATTCAAGCTCCTGGTTCATGCATTTGGTCTGACTGTTGAACTGCAGGTAGTAGGTGATGGAGGTGTGGAGCCTCACATTGAATAGCTGGTAGAGCTCCCAGGTGAAGTCCACCATGAATTGTGGACCCTGGTCAGATATGTAGGCATCAGAGAGGCTGTGCAACTTCCAGACATTCTTCCAGTATAGGTTAGCAGCATCCATGACAGAGCAGGTGGTGTGGGTAGGGATGAAATGTGCTTGTTTGCCACAGAGATCCACCACTACTATGATGGCATCATAA
>JAGGAV010000520.1:0-11432 GCA_017657295.1 Termitomyces sp. DKA64
AAAAATGGATGTAAATTGAGTGTTTGTCCACCTTTGTCACTGGATTGCCAGAATTCGGCATCTTCCGTGATGAACGGGTGGCGTTGACATCGCGTTGACATCGATTGCCACTACATCTTCCATCCCTTCGACATTTCCAGCCCACGCGCTCACGTGTGGCTACTATACCTCTGTTTTTGGACAGAAGCCACATCATTGGAAATCATATCAAACTGTCAAATCCATTCCATGCCGCTTCTATCCCAACTCCTCAGTCCGAGACCTGGTGGCTCCTCGAGGTGTGATTCCGAACCTTTCGTGCCGCCAAAAGGCTTGTATGTTCGCAGCAACATTTTATGATATATCCCTGCTTGTACCGCTCGCGCTCTATGTCATCTGTACACATGAACACGACCTTTACTGATCTGTCTCCATGCTAGATGGTTGGTTTCACAGCACTGCTTTGAAATCGTACAAGCACAAAAACTCCCTTGAGCATGTCAAGGAGCTGACAGAAATCCACCACAGCTCACATGAAGATTGAACATATGAGGGCTGAGTGAAAACATCCACACATTGTTCTTCAAAGTGAAAGTGTACTAGCTATTGAGAGGCTGAAAGCCAAGGACAGGGAATGCCAATGCTACCATGAGCTCAAGCTTCCAGATCACCAAATTCTACTTGCAAAAATCAAGCTAGTACCATGCTACCATGAATATACTAGATAGTTTTCCAATTCATTCAACCACCTTTACACCTGGTGATCAGCTGCAAACCAGTCTTTATACTACCTTTGATCAATTTTTCATAATCTTGAACACTTGTATTCCAGATAAATCCTTAAACAATATTCCTTGAATATATACTATATCTCTTTTCCAAGATGTGCCAATAAAGCCTTTTCCAGTTCTTCCCCTTTGACTTGACCTTCCAACAATTCATCCATCAATGTGAAGTCACATTTCACAAAGAGAATGGCCAATGCCCCTTGTGATAAACTCATGTAATGTTCAGACCAAATGTGGACCTTTGATACATAAGTAGTTGTGAGTTGGATTGACTGGCTTATTCCACTCTGGACTGAGCTTGATTATTAAGTTCTGAGTGGGCTTTTATAGTATGAAGTACATACTCCTTGTATGGTGCTTGGCACCAGTCTTTCAGAGGATATGCAAAATCAGCCCGTATAAATTTGCCAGGGCTAAGTTCCTGATGCTCTAGAGGAGGATGTGTTTGGCTCCAAGAAATAGCATCATGCTGGCTTCCTGGAAGTTCATTGAAGCAAGAAGGTGTAATATGCAAATAGGAACAAAAGATTTCATGATGAGAGATGTAGTGGGCATTGAATAGAAAGATGAAGGTTTTCAGTAGTCTTTGAGATCCAATGGCAGTCTTTGATATACCTGCTGGAATACAATTCTTCCAGCATCCATAGTCTGCTGCCTTTGTGTGACGCGAGGCATGCTGATAGCATATACAAGACACAAACTGACTTTTTCTCAGAAATGTAAATTCAAACTCCGAATCTAATGAATCGATTCATAAAGGAAAACGTAACTATCTGTACAAATAAGAATTGATTCAATCTATAACAATCTCCGGCGAATCCACCGTTCCAAATCGGCGGATTCGTTTATACTGAATTTCCCTAATGTCTCCGGTCAAAAAAAAAAACGGAAGCCAGAATGAAACGAAAGACCCCAATGGATTTCAAATCACAGACATCTCGAAATCGGCAATAACTGCCGACACAGGCCCTGACCCCAGGACCAATGCTCAACTTCAAATCCCAAATCGTCGCCCTTCGTGGGGAGGCGTTACTCACCAGTCCTCGCTTCAACAAAGGTACTGCTTTTACTCTTGCTGAGAGAAAGGTTTTCGGACTTGGGGGACGATTGCCATGTCAAGTTAACACCCTCGATGAGCAGTGCAAGCGTGCCTATGCTCAATTCCAAACTTGCGAGACACCGATTCGGAAGAATTCTTTTCTACAGAGCTTAAAAGATCAGAACTGGGTCTTGTACTACTCCTTGATTTCGAGGCACCTCCGAGAGATGGTTCCAATCATATACACTCCAACTGAGGTTTGCCGAGGGTAACTTGTCTTAAATTCGTCGAGATAGCTCTGACCATTGATTTCGCAAGGCTGAGGCGATCTCAGAATACTCACACCTGTTCAGGCGAAGTGAAGGCTTATATCTAACCTTCAAAGATCAAGATTCTATGGAGGAGGAATTTTTGGAACAGACGAAGGGCAGAGATCTTGATCTGATAGTTTGTTCAGATGCGGAGGCTATTCTTGGAATCGGCGATCAAGGTGTTGGGGTGAGTGTCCAGCTGATTCACGACCTTTTCCTTTGGTTGATTATGTCGACATCTAGGGCATCGGGGTAAAACACTATCTGACGTTACTTGCGGCTTCCAAGCTTATCTGTTTATGAGATTTCCACCGCAAAATCGGCTATCTACACGTAAGTTTTAAACCGTCGGCTGGCTTTGCATACTTCTCGGAGTATTTCAGGCTTATTGGAGGAATGGATCCCTCCAAGTCACTTAGCGTGACTCTTGATGTCGGCACGGACAACACGGATCTTTTAAGTGACAATCTCTATGTGGTAAGTTTCTGATTCTTGCCCTCCCTTATATGCGAGTTATAATTGTGCAGGGTTGGAGCCACGGACGTGTAAGAGGCAAGGAATACGATCAATTCATCGACAAGTAAGGACGCAACCACGGTTGACGTCAACCTTATAATCTTGCTCTGCAGGTTTGTACAACTTGTCCGAAAGTATTTTCCTGGCAGTCTTCTCCATTTTGAGGACTTCGGAGTGACGAACGCCCAGAGGTTACTTCAGAAATATCGCACCACTCACTCTGTCTTTAACGACGACATGTAGGTCACTACCTGTGTCCAAGCATGTGGAACCTGTCTCAAAGTCAAAATTTCTAGCCAAGGAACTGGCGCGGTCACTCTTGCGTGCATCATGGCCGCTGTCAGCGTCACCAAGTCCAGGCTATCCGACCAGCGATACATCATTTTTGGTGCAGGCTCTGCAGGCATGGGGATCGTGCACCAATTACGTGATGCATTAGTCCAGCTTAATGCCTGCAACGAGTCCCAGGCTAACAAACTTTTCTACGTCATTGACAAAGATGGGCTGATTACGGAAGAGCTTGTGACTACAACCTCCGTCCGGCCCGAGCTTCACCCATTCGCACGTCCCAATGCAGAATGGTATGGGGTCCAGAGGAAAGAGGATGGAAAAATCCGCTTGCTTGAGGTTGTGAAGCATGCCAAACCGACTGTGCTTATCGGGTGTTCGACGCATGCTGGCGCGTTCACGGATGACGTGGTGAAAGCTATGGCGGCGGGTTGTGAGCGCCCGATTATCTTGCCGTTGTCGAATCCGAGCAAGTTGGTTGAGGTGGACCCTAAGGATGCAAATGATTGGACAAAAGGTAAGGCGTTAATGGCGACTGGGAGCCCATTCCCACCTACTAAAATGCCCAATGGGAAAGAATATATGTGAGCGTTCATACTGTCAGCGATAAGGGAGTCTTGACAACTGATGCGGGAGCACAGTATAGCTGAGTGTAACAGTAAGTGCTTTTGTCGTCGTCCTGTACATAGTCAACGAATGACGTGTGATGGAATGTAGATGCACTGATATACCCTGGTCTTGGATTCGGCGCTATTCTTACCCAGTCACGCCATATGACTGATTCCATGATTATTGCCGGAGCGCGACGCTTAGCTTCTCTTTCCCCCGCGCTCTCTGACCCCGACGGTGCACTTCTACCCGACTTTGTCGAGGCACCTCAAGTCAATTTCGAGGTCGGAATCGCAGTTGCAGAACAAGCAATCATTGAAGGTACTGCCAGAGTACATTGGACAAAGGAACAGGTTCGCGATGAAGCGAGCAAGAAGGTCTGGAAACCTATTTACAGAAAGTACATATATGATGAGCAGGGAGATAGATGAACAGAATCGTAGATTATTAAGCGTAGATACAAACGGATATATACAGAGATCCGAAAGCTTACAAGTGCATGTCACAGATCAACTGATACAGGAATAGAGCCTAAGCAACGAGGCCTCCTCTGTAACCATCTCCACGTCGTGCAGCAGCGATGCCACGGATGATGACCACAATCAAGGCAAACGTGACGAGAATCCTACAATGACGGTCAGCGAACATGAGACGCATACCGGAAATAACCGACCATATTATCCAGGCGAAACCTTCCAAGGCGTTAAGTTGGCCGCAGTACACGAAGATATCTTGTGTTCTTGATTCAAGACATTCAGGTTCAAAAAATAGAGCATGCATAAGTAGTAGCACATACGAGCAATTCAGGCCGCCTCCTATCATGGCTGTGACAGATGCAGCAGCAGCGACCCAAATGATCCATGTAAGAATGAAGCTATCCGGGGGTGATGAATATTCGATTGCTGTTCATTTGCTACGGATCAAATACTTACAAGGTGAGATGCGCAGCAACGCTGGTCATTACAGAGCCAGTAGCAGAGTGCAAAAAGAGAAGCATGAAGAATATAGACCCAACGATAGTCCATATAGAGGCAAAAAGCGTGTATCGAACGCGGTCACGCATAGATAAACTGTTGTAGTTATGATGGGCATTGTATCGGGATACCAGCCACGCTGATATACACATCTGAGATTCGTGTGAGTTACTAGAGCTTAGATGGAGTTACAGATACTCACCTCGATGATTGAGAAGAGCAGGATAAGTCCGAAGACAACTAAAGGAGGTTAAAATTGGCTTGTCATATTCGAGGAGAGAACCTACTGGGTTGTCCCCGTCTGATCCAATCGTCGACGGCCATAATTTGTATCGTTATGGGAAGAAAAATTCAAGAGTTCTAGGGGGCAAGTCGTGTGGAGTTCGTGTAGGAATGAAAGGTCAGTGGGTTTTTTATAACAAAGTCATCCTGCCCATACGTCAGTTAGTATGTGACTGTGACTGTGACCACAAACCAAACAATACTTACCAAGTTGGGGATTTTCGTTCTGGACAACTCGCTTTCAATGCCAATTTTTGCGTCTTTGGTACATACTATCGGAACCTCGTTGGAGGCGTTAGTAGCCCATTGCGGCTGGCGATTAGACTCACACACAGCTGGCAGTCAGACTCAGTCCAAGGGGCACAGGAAAAAAAACATTCTTGGATACAATACTTACTAATTTTTTCTAGCACATATATAACTGACCAATAATGTCTTCGTCAAACACGCCTCTAGAGGCTGTTTTCGAGGAGTCGCGTCAGCGGAAGGGAAGTTGATGACCCTTGCAGGCTATCATCTGCACCGGAAATTTGGCCTGCGTTGCCTCTCACATGACATTTAGTCACATGGGAAAAATTTTCCAGGATCTCGGAATTTTCTAATGTAAGCCTCATTCTCCAGAGCTGCAAGCAGTCAAACACAACTGTCTCACCAAGTTGACATATATATTTTTTTATTCGTGTATCTACCTAATTTTTCACGATTTCTCCTACCTCTCTTTCATTTCCTGTTTCAGTAGTTGCATATACCTTATTCCTCTCGCCCTCTTGCATTTCGCCCGAAAAATCATTCACGTGGCCGCCGAGGCGGCACTATTGGCTAGACTCGACTCCTCCTCGACAGCAGAGGCGAAGCATCGCGATGTCGGCGCCATTGCATTGCCAGTTGTGAAACTCTTTGCCAACAGACTCCGATCTGACCGTATAACCTCAGATCGCTCTTTATACGACCTTCGTCACTTTGTTTGCATCAATCTGTGCCTAATCGATATCCAAGTTTGTTTGCCCCGAGTATTCCTCCATGTTTTCTATGATTCAAGTTTGATTCCGCCACTTATTATATAATGTCCGTTATAAGCTGCGGCTTTCTTTCCCTCTTTCACGACCAGTGAGCGAGCAACTCAGGCAATTGAAAACGAATTGCGGCACAATGGAATCGACGCCGTTGCTACCGGATCGGCGACAAGAACCTGCTCTTGAAAATAGAACCACTGCTTTGAGGGAAGAGATGCGAAAGATTACCCTCTATGCCTTGCCCTCTTTTGCGTATTTATCTTTGACGACGACATATACGATCTGAGACTAATCAGATTTTTTAACAGATCTCAATTGCTTGAGTTCAGCCTAGTCATTGTCGAAGTTGTCTCTGTTGGACGTATCTCAACGGGTGCACTAGGGGCCGCTACCTTAGGGTCTATGACTGCCAACGTGACTGGTTATGGTACCCTACTTGGATTAACAAGTGCCCTTGATAGCCTGTTACCGTCTGCCTTTACGTCTTCCCAGCCTCACCTTGTGGGCCTTTGGGCTCAACGCATGTGTATGTGATCTATTTTTACCCACTTCCTGAGAATCTTTTAAATATGCGTCTTCAGCTGTTATCGTTTTCTTCGCGCTAATGGTAAGATATATTCGGTTTGCAATCCTCGAAGACTTAAGCTTAAATCTAAGTTTCCATTGATCTAGCCAATTCTCGCGATCTGGCTCAGTGCAGAAAGCATTCTCCTGTATATAACGCGAGACCCTAGAATTGCAACATGTGCCGCATTGTATCTTCGCTGGCTTGCATTGGGTTTGCCCGGTTTGTTTCCGAGCACAATTCCCTGATCCGTTTGTCTTATTGCTTGACATGATATTTAGCCTTCGGTTTGAATTGTATCATGAGGTGTGCCAGGCTATGTATGTATATGCTATTCAGAATGGCTTATACATTTTCGTAGGCGCTATTTTCAGTCACAGGGTCAGTTTCTATAGATATCGAGTCTTACCCATACTTCGTATGTATCTGAATATCTATGGTCAGGTCTATTTGCAGTCCAGACACAAATCAACCTACTTGTGGCCCCTGTCAATGTCCTTTTGAACTACCTCCTAGGCAAGGTCATTGCACTTCAGAAGCTCAGCCATTCTGAACAAAAGCTGGACTCAGTCTGGGGTCCGAACACAATTCGTCTAGGGTTTATTGGTGCACCCATCTCGACGTCGTTATCTCACATACTTGTGTCCGTGATTTCTATTATATATGGAATTTATTTGACGCCGAGAGATACATGGCATCCTGTCTCTATGCAGATGTTCACAAATCTCGCTATCCTGGTGCGCTTGGGAATAGCGGGAGTAGGTGAGAGATAGAGTGGAGTCCTTGTTGATAGCAATGACGGCTTCATGATTCAGGCCAAACAGCCGCAGAGTGGTGGGCTTGGGAGCTGCTTGCCCTTGCCGCCTCTTTGTAAGACACCATCAATTGTGAATCACTTGGTACTGACTAGTCGTTGACAGTATCAATCCTCTTTCACTTGCTTCTCAATCCATCCTGTTAACGTCGTCTTCCATTACGTATCAAGCCCCGTACGCACTGTCAAATGCAGCAGCCATACGGTAACCCATTTCCCTCTGAATATTCCGTGTTCGTCGGGGTCATGACCGCGTGTTCAGCGTTGGCAACCTCCTAGGGAAAAAAGAAGGTGAAGCAGCATCGATAGCGGCGACGGCCTCCATCATGGTAACTTTGATAACATCTTTGATATTAAGGTCCGTCGTTGGGGACTCATCTATCCTTCTACTTCGATTAAAGACGATATAGTCTTATATTTCTAGTCTTTAGAGGTGTCTGGGGCTACATGTTCAGTGATGATCCTTGTAGAGTTGTATTCATTCTCTTTCAGTATCTTGTCCCACTGAAAGCATTGGTTTTCGATTCTAGACGTTATCGGCCTAGTCGCCTCGATCCTACCTTTAATTGCCCTGTATCAAATTGTCGAAGGTATTGCTGCTGTGACTTCCGGCATTCTTCGGGCAAAGGGACAACAGGTACATAAACAATGATTTTCAAAAAGTATTTCCTAAGTAGACCTAAATTCTGCGATGTAGGCCATTGGTGCTGCTTTGAACATCAGGTTAGCATACCCGCTTCCCACCTTTCCTGCCTTAATCTTATCATATCTCACCAAGTGGCTATTATTTTATTGGTATGGTCATATCGTTCCTGTCACAAATAGTCTTAATCACATTTCTGAAGGCCTTCCCTTCGGTGTATGGCTTGCCTTCTCTTGGTCCATGAATTTGCGTGGCTTATGGGTGGGGATGGCAGTGGCCCTCACCTACTGCTCTGTGATTGGCTCTCTGTTGTGTTACAGAACTGATTGGCACCATGAGACCATCAAAGTTGCAGAGCGTATGGCAGAAGAGGATCAACTTCAGTTTCAATAGACAGAATATGTTTTTATCTAGGGTAGTGTCAAAAAGACTCTGATTCTTTAATATTTGCCCTATTTGGAGTGCCAAAGACAATGTGATCTTAATCCCTACTTTTACTTCAAGGTGAATTACTACCCTTGTCATTCTGAAAGCATCTACATGTGTGCTTCAGCTTGGATGGACTGACCAAAGACACCAACCATAATGTTGGACAGGTCCTGTGTACTGTTGTACACCTGGATCACAAGGACTGGGTCAACTCGGTCAACCTCATAGAGCTTGTAATTAATGCAAGTATCTCTTGAAACAATGTGCTATACACCATTTGAATTGAATGGTGGATCTATGCTATTTGTGATCTGGGAAATATGCTCAGAATCTGCTATACCTAAGGATTATAAAGGAGTTTGCATGTCAGGCTCTGGTGAACCTGGCAGACATCTATGATGCCATTATTCAATTGTGTGTGTTTGTAAGCATAGCTTACATCAGCTGACCTTTATATTACAGGTATTGTATATCTTATGGACCTTCTTTGGCTCTTGCTCATTATCATCTCTGATTGGTACTGTGCTACCTGTCAAATATACACCATTCAAATTTGTGTATATGTGCTCACAACATTTGAGTGTGCTCACAGGTGTGTAGGCTTCAACTTTCCTTTTTTTAAATTTATGAATATTTCATTATTGGGTTGTCTGCCATGCAGATTTACTTACCTTGTTGATTGTCATCATTGGTTTTCTGATTAACATCAATCATTGTGTTACTGCAAACAGAGTTGTTTTACATCTCAGCCATTGCCAGCAGAGTGTGATCAAGCAATCTCTTTGCCTTATAGTTTTACCCCATTAGAATGGGGGGAGATCCTGAAGAACCTGGAAGAGTTGAAGCCATGTTTAACCCACATATTGACTATTTTTCAAGGCACACATGGACTAGATGTCTCCTCAGAGCATCAATTGAACACCCCTGCAAACTTGTTGTGGTTACATGTCAGAACTGTGAACTGATCAAGAGTTTGGCTAATTCCAATGCTGCTACATTGTCCCTGCTCATGCAATTGACAGAAACAGAGTCCAAGACTTTGGTTTCTTGGTTGTCTTCACCTTCAGAGACTTTGTCTTGTAGCCCCTTTGCAGCATGCATCATATCAACCAATGGCTTCCTATACCAATGCAATCCTTGAATACCCTTGAGGGTTGAAATACTAACTTTGAAAGCTGGAGTTAAAAGCTGAAACAGCCAAGGGGCAGGAGAACACAACAGTGTCAGGGCAAGGCTTAATGTTTGTGGAAGTCCTTCTCCAGAGCCAGCAATGCAAGTGGCAAGCAAGAGTTGAGTAAGCACAGAGTCCAGCATGAGTTGGGTGAGGGGCAGGCATGGCAAGGAGAGGGTCCTGAAACTCCTTGATCTCTTACCACCATTAATTCTGGGCGTTGTGAAAAGCGAGAGGGTAGAACAAGAGTTTAGATAAGAGAGTGTCGAGATTGAAGGGAATAGAGAGACCGAGATTTTGGGCGAGCGTTGCAGAAAGAAATATTTATTTCTTGAGTCCTAGTGAGTTCTCGAGTCTCGGATCTCCGTCCCGAGAGAGAGAGGACCAAAACTCAAGCTAACTACGAGGGGACTAGTAGCTGAGTAGTAGGTGGAATGAAATGAAATGTAATAGGGATGGTGGGTGGGATGATAAAACGTGTGATATAAAGTAGATCTAGGAAATGCGCTGCAAGCGCAGTGTGAGACAATGTGAGTCTACGTGGAATCAATGGCTTACCTGCGAGCGCAGTGTGAGACGACAACGTCTTGGACACGTTGCTCACAGTCTATATACACTTATGAGTTGCCATCGAGACAATTGACAGTGAGCAGGGAGCAGTGGTGATTGTGGTGACATGAAGAGTGGGCGAATCAACTGTGCCTGGAATTAACCCCGGGAAAATCTCCCCTTACTTGCCCGGCGTTGGGAAAAGCAAGAGGGTAGAACAAGAGTTTAGATAAGAGAGTGTCGAGATTGAAGGGAATAGAGAGACCGAGATTTTGGGCGAGCGTTGCAGAAAGAAATATTTATTTCTTGAGTCCTAGTGAGTTCTCGAGTCTCGGATCTCTGTCCTGAGAGAGAGAGGACCAAAACTCAAGCCATGACTGTGTAGTCCCGGAGAGCCGGAGGCTCGAAAGGGATTAGGTGAGTGTGGGCCACATGTAAGAGGGAGGGGAAGTGGAGGATGCAAAGGGGATCATTCTCAATGTACAGCTTGTATGAGTCCCTGCGCCACCGGCCCAGCAGCTGGATTTCGTAGTCGGAATACCCTGCCGCTGCTGCTGCCGATGCTGTGCCCTGCCTGAAACTGTGCCCTGCATACTGCCCCACGTTGATGCCTGCAAGTGACAAGGCTTCATGGACCGAGTTGACAAAATAGGTGTAGGACAAGGCCTTGCTGTTAGGCTGTTTGAAGAGGGGGGCATTGTCGTCCTTGGGCAGTAGTATAAACAATCTTTTGAGGGCTGCAATGGGGCAAGTGGAGCACCCCGGAGCAGCAACGACTGTGATTGTGGTCCCTTTCTGGAAGGGGTCAGTTTTGGAGGCTGGTAAGGTGAGCTGGACATGGGTGGGGGTTTCAAAGTTGGGGACAAATTGAACTGATCTGCAGGAGAGGTTGAGGCTGGCATTGTACTTACCGCCTTTTCCAACTGTGAACTCCCTGCTGCATAGGAGGCCTGAGTATGTGAGGCAGCAGGCTGCATAGATGGAGGTGTGGCTGGGAGTGACATCTGGTGTGAGCTGTGCCAGGATGGTGGTAAGAATGGGGAGGGTGACTGGCTGGACTGGTCACTGATCATGCTCACCATGATGGCACTTGATCCCCTGAATGAGATACTGGATGAGGGGGGACTCAATGGCTGAGAAGGGAAGGCCAGCATCCACATGGAGGGAGCGGACTGATGATAGACAGGCTTTGATTGTTTTGGGTTGGACCTTGGCACTGAGTCCTGCAACCCAGGAGAGGATGGTAGGTTGGGAGGTGGGTAGGATTGAGCCATTGGAGTTGTACAAGTTGTTGAGCTGGACATGGAGAATGAACTGGCATTGGCCTGTGGACTAGGTCCACCAGGTGCTGGCAGCAAGTCTGTGCCAAAGGTAGAATATGATGGTCTGGGAGTGGTGCCTGTTTTGCTGGTACCACCAAGCCAGAGGCTCTTTGAGGTGGGTTTCTGGTTGAGCCAAGGAG
>JAGGAV010000521.1:0-11403 GCA_017657295.1 Termitomyces sp. DKA64
CGTCAGACTTTTAAGGAGGGTGTATAGACCTTAATCTGAAGGCTGCGAGTTCGACCCTCGCGGTGGGCTATTATATTACATTTTAAATGTTTCTTGTTTTGCTACTTACTAACCAGTCGTCAGTGTCAGTTTTCCATCAATAATATAAGGATGTTCAAAACTAGGTGCATCCCTTGCGGCCACACTTCATATTTTGTTAAACTGAAAATTGACTCTTTGACAAGCCTGTTGTCATGTGCCTGTAAATCTCCATTCTACAATAATTATGAGTTATGCCCTGTGCCTTCAGCACAGGTCTATCATGTTGAGGGCTTCACCCCCAAACCCCTGACTGAGATCCAGCCCTAACTTTGCTGCACTCAGTTAGGACTTTGACATCCAACTCAATGCTTAATCCCAGCCCCAACTTTGCTGTGCTCAGTTAGGGCTTTGTGTTCAAAATTCAATGCTTAATTCCAGCTCCAACTTTGCTGCACTTAGTCAGAGCCTTGATTTCAAAACTTAATACTTAGTCCAGCCCTAACATATCCAATTCTAATAAGATTTTCTTCACATTGCACAAACTATATTACTGTCAGGGGACATGCCCAACCTAAGCTAACTCTCCTCAACTCATTCCCACTCTCCAAGGCTTGTTTGATGACTCTGGGGCATTCTCCAGATCCCTGGAGATCTCTGGAGGTCATTCTCCTTTTTAGGAAACCCCTGGAACTTGCCATGATCCCTTGTTGAGCACTTTTGGTTAACTCCAGATGCCTATACAGTTGTTCCCACACCTCTGCTACCCACTGATGCACTGCACTGAGCAGTGGGGATCCTTAGACTTGTTCTCTTTGGATTCCCCTTTGCTAGGTAATTAGTTACTGTTGTATTGTCAATTACTGTTTCTAATATACTTCAGATTCCCCTCTGCTAGCTGCATGACTTAGCTGTCACTCCTAGAGGTCACCCTTACAATTACATATTGAAATATATAAAAGTTAGTCATGGATGTTATTTTATCTCAAGTCAAACTTACATTTGTCAATCATTCAGAATTTTCAGTCAAGTCCATTCACTATCTATCTTACACTACTTAGTTTTAAACACAAGGCCCTAACTGAGCACAGCAAAGTTGGAGCTAGGATTCATTATTGAGTTTTGAAAACAAAGCCTTAACTGAGTGCAGTGAAGTTGGAGCTGGGATTAAGCATTGAGTTGGATGTTGAAGCCTTAACTGAGTGCAGCAAAGTTGGGGCTGGGATTAAGCATCGAGTTTTGAACACAAAGCCCTAACTGAGCACAGCAAAGTTGGGGCCAGGACTAAGCATTGAGTTGGATGTTGAAGCCCTAACTGAGTGCAGCAAAGTTGGGGCTGAGTCTCAGACAGGGGTTTGGGGGCTGAGCTAGACCCATGCAGAAGGCATGGGGCATAGCTCGTTATGTACTATCTCAGGCCATCAAGACGAAATACGAGATGCGGCCGCGAGATGCGCCTGATTTTGAACCTCCCTAATGACATAGTATCCTTTGTGTTTTGCGCGCGCTACATAGTATCATAGAAAAGTTCATACTAGCCATCTCCAGCTTGGCTCAAAGTTCTTATATTTGTTACATGCAGTTTCCAGTACGCAAGATACCCAGACACTCGAGATGGCTCAAGCATTCTCCATCCATATCTTCCCAAAACCAACCCCTTCCCACCAGGCTCACACCACACCCCAACCGCAGAACCCAAAACCCCACCCCACTCACTCACTCACTCACTCCCACCCAACCGACCCGTCCCCATCCCCACCTAATCAAACCGCCCATCAACCACCAAAAAATCAAACACAAAAAAAAAACCACGCACCCTCATCGCAACACGTATCCAACAACCCAAACCCGCCCACATCCGCACTCAACAAAATATCTCTCAACATCACGCTGCACCCATCGCCTTCGTACTCCTCCCCATCCCCGTCCCCATCCTCTCCACAACCCCGCCCTAGACGGTCGCGCTCGACCCCACCCCCAGACCCACGCGAGCCCATGAGTATCCGGTTCACGTTCATTTTCTTCGGGCCCGGCCACACCGTATCCGTATCCGCGTCATTCCCGTACTCAGTCGATCCCGAAGTCGAAATATCCGCGATACCATGTATCATCTCGTACACCCCTTCATCGTCGTCGTCGGCTTCACAGTGCAGGGGTGAAAAGGAAGGAGGAGGAGGAGGAGGCTTGAGAGCGAAAAGCTCAGACCGACGCTGATGCGCAGCGATAGATGCTCTTATCGATTTTCTCTGCGTCTGCGTCTGCGTCTGCTCGTCTTTCTGCCGCTGCCGCCTTGCACGCATCACCTCCACCTTCACCGCCCCACGCGGAATCTTCGTCCCCCCCCCCGCCCCCCCTTGTTCAAAATGCGAAATCCGCGGCGCGCAAAAATCAACCGCCTCCGGATACGCAGGCAACACCCTCTCGCGCATCTCATCAATGCTCGCTTCAATCCCCCCGTCTCGCTCTCCCTCTAACGAACCAAAGACCTCACGACTCATCCCCACTCTCATCTAACCCATTCCAGTATCAATATAATCTTCCACGGAACAAAGAGAGAGAGAAACGCCGACGCACCTCAAAGTTCACACTAGACTCGGGCTCAGGTTCCCATAAATCCAGCACAAAAGGCGTCTGGGTCTTCTCCCCACGCACATGCACTGACTCCGCCTTTTCCTTTTCCTTGGCCTCCCTCCCCCTCATCCGCTGCACAGCCTCCCGCACACTGACCAACGCATGCCGGAGCCTCTCCGCGCGCGCGCGCAACACCTCCCCGTCCAACCGGTGCGCGAGCCCGCGTTGCTCCGAAGCGCGCGCCGTCGTCGTTGTATCGTTCGCGGTGTGAAGCTGTCCTCGAGCCCGGAGGACCGGTCTACGGAGCTTGGATAGGTACGCGGGGTGGTGTGCTGCTGCGATCGGGAGAGGCTGCGGTTGGGGATGGGGGTCGGGCAGAACTTGGTGGAGTTGATGTTCCGTCGTGGGATGGCCCGGTCGGACGGGCCACTCGACGCCTGCGGCGTTCAAGACGAGATTGAGGGCCTCGGGTGGCCATGCGCCGCGTGTGGTTGTTAGGTCCGTGTGCTTGGATTCGGAGAGCGCGATAAGGCGGGGGGTGGGGAGTGTGGTGTATCTGGATGGGGACTGGAGGCGGGCCTTTGTGGGATGGTTAGTTGGGGTGTGTGAGGGAAAGGGAGGATTTACTTTGAGAGAGATGAGCTCTGACTCGCGGTGGAGGAGTGTGGCGGCGGAGTGTGCCCACGTGTGGCGTGAGGAGGTGGATTGAGCGAGGAGCGCGGTGTAGCGTGTTGGCTGGGTGTGTGTTGTGTCAGTGGTTACATAAAGTAGAATGTGCGTACGTATGGATTCGAGAGGTCGATCGGGGCGCAATTCGACGCTTTGAAGAGGGCGTGCGTGGAGAGAGAGAGTAGCAGGCGTTCAAATCTGCGGCGTCCGTCAGAGCTGCTACATAAAATAAAAGGGGCCGACCTTTCGCCTGCACATTCTTCCAACAACGACCTGCGCACAACGACGTCTTTCCACCACAGAGCGTTCTCTTTCGGGCTGGGTGTTGCTTTTGCCCCCTTCCCGTCGGCCCGAGGATATATCGAGTGATGGCGCAGCGCCTCTACATACTTTGACAATGACGTCCGGAACGCGACTGTGTCGGATGGGACGAGACACGGGTATGTCGTTAGGATCTGTTTAAATGCGCATGAGAACAAGAGCCACGAGAAGAAAGACAGCCCACAGCTCTGGCGTTCCCCTCGAGCCGCCCAACGAGAAAATACGCGACGTCCTCGAGGATCTTGGTTCGTTCTTTGAGGCCGCGTACGCGCGGGTCGAAGATGTTGTGGTCGTATTCGGGATTGTTGGCATGGGGGTATTCGAGGATGTGGAGGTGGATGAGGAGGACGAGGGGTATGGGGAGTGTGTATGGCATCGAGGATCGGAATTCGGAGTCAGGCGCTTTTCCTCGAACAGTGATGAATGCGAGACGGCACCGAGAAGACGCACAGCCCAACGAAGGGCTGCACAAGCGGCGGCCGGATCGTGCTGGGCCGCCTGCCATAGTCTCGCACAGAACGCGGAGGATTCCTCGTCGTCGCAGCTCGCTCCAGCCCCGCATCAAGCCAGAACGCAGCCCCTCACCCATCCTCTCAACCCGCAGACTCGTGTCCCAAGCCTGCGCATTCTACCCTCTCCCCTCAAACTGCCGCAAGTCCAGCCCAGACTGGCTCAAGCACCGCCACGCTTTTATCGCGAGCCAGCGAGCGGCCCTCAGGGCGCGCGGGCTCAGCGCAATCAATGTCATCTTCCGGTGCGTCCTTTGCCGTGGTACTGCGCGCAAGACCTCTGATGCTTGTGTACATACATATATATATGCAGCGACGACGGAATGGTGATTGAATGGACGAGCAATGTCCCTGTGTGGTCTGATACGCTCTTGCCTGAGCCTCCATCCCAAGCTCCAGCTCCTTCAGCTCTGAACCTCTCGCACAAGTATAAATCCCCCCGGCCG
This sequence comes from Termitomyces sp. DKA64, assembly GCA_017657295.1. Taxonomy (NCBI): domain Eukaryota; kingdom Fungi; phylum Basidiomycota; class Agaricomycetes; order Agaricales; family Lyophyllaceae; genus Termitomyces; species Termitomyces sp. DKA64. Next base: position 4,535 of record JAGGAV010000521.1, read on the forward strand.
CTGCCGAAACCCGTACCGAAGAGCCACAAGGAGGTAGAAACAGAGACGGAGACGGAGATGGAAGAGGTGGAGGTGGAGGTAGAGTTGGTAGGACCGGACGATGACGACGCAGATTCGAACTTGAACTCTAACATCTTCGCGGCCACTTCTACTGCGTCCTCGAACTCGAACAGCAAAGTACTCGCATCCCGCAAGGAGACGGAAGTGGAGTTGATGGAACCAACTAGTGATACGGTCTCGATCGGAACTCCTTCGGCTACATTGGACGAGCTGGTGGATCTGACGGACTCCAAGTTCATCTCCAACTCGAATGGAGCTCTCGTGTCCCGGAGGAAGCGCGACAAAGTGAAAGACTTGAGAGAACGGGATGAAGACGCTGCGCGTACTTTTACCTTCATCAGTCCCGTGTCTTCGTCCTCGAACTCAAACACATCCCGTAAGAAACGCAAGCAAGTAGAAGCCGCTCCTGCTGCGGATGTCATCAGTCCCGCCTCCTCGAACTCGAACTCGAACGCATACCGTAAGAAACGCAAGCAAATAGAAGACTCGGACTCGGATATAGAGTTTGTGGACCGGATCGACGACAACTCTTTCAATTTGAGTTGTCATGAAGCGTCGTTTGGACTTCATAAAAGGCGCGAGGATGCAAAAGCGGATGTGGATGTCTTGGAGGTGGTGGAGGTGGATCAGGCTCTGGATACTACGGGCCCCTCCACGTCCTCGATACAAATTACGCCTCTGGATTATCATGTAGAAGACGTGTCCCCTTCACCTTCTTATTCGACGAAAGACAAGGGGAAAGCCAAAGAAGTCATCTTCACACCCATACGCGCTCCTGCATCAGTACCAGCCACCCGTCCCCGTCCCCGTCCCCGTCCCCGGCCGCTTCCCAAACCACAACCACGCCAGCGTATCACCCAGCCTCTGGCTTTGGAAATCATAGATGTGGATGCGGAGGAAGATGCGAATATGAACGATCGACACCAGAAAAATGCATCGCGGCGACATGAACACGAATGCGCCGCCGCCGACGAGCGAGAACAAGAAGACGTCGAGCCGCTGGCGCTCGAGTTCTTTCACCGGTGCGTAACTGCCCGTCCTCCCTCATCTCTTCGTATCCTGACCTCTATCTAGATACATCAAAGCATTTGACACAAGCCCCTCTTTGCTCACATACGCCTACGACCCACACGCGCTCCTCTCTCTCCGCTTCCCCTCACCCTCCTCTTTCCCTTCCACCTCCTCTCCTCTGGCTCATTCCCTACACACCCCCTCTCCGACGAACCTAGCCCCCTTATCAGCCTACAAATTCCTCCCGGAAGGCACACCGCACACAGCACAGTTCTACTACGACGTCGCGCCGCTGTGTCGGGCTGCGGGCGGGGACGTGTTGTTGACCGTGCATGGGGAGGTTGTTAGGGTGTGTGGGGGTGAGTCGTCTTCTGCGTCTGCTTCTACGTCTACATCACGCGGAAGGGCAAGGGCGAATAAGGTTCTGGGTCTTGATCAGGCGTTTGTGTTGCGAAAACGACGTGCTCGTTCTTCTTCTTCTGGTGTACGAAAGGGAAAGGAGAGAAGGGAGGAATGGCCTCTTGTTGTGGTGGCGCATCAGATGGTGTTCAGAGAGCTCCTGCTGGAGGAAGGGCGGGGGAGGAGTGGAGTGGCGAGCTGGGAGGAGTTTGAGTGGTTGAGATAGGTTACGTTGGAGTTGGGTGTGTGTGTATGTAATTATAGTGTATAGTGTGTGATTATTCAATAGACACTTGGGTGTAGTATGTAGGTGTACTCCGTAGTCTATATATCGGATCAGAAATACTACCACTCCTTGAGGATGTAGATTCTGACGGTCCTCGAATGATCATTTCAAGAACGCCGACCGCGTCCGAGCCAGGGTACATAACATGAAGAGTTAGATATGAATACAGATCAACACGCTGACTGTGATCCTTTTTCCCTCTCTTCACTCCCGGATATACTGGCGGATAGGTTTGGGGTCAACGCAAAATGTTGCAGCGGTCCGGCCCGCAGCCTCCTTCCAAATCCATCCAAAAACGTGTTCAAATTCCCACGCTCACGGTCCCACAGCCACCAGGTCCATATTCCTCCCCCCAAAATCTGCCCCCACCCGACACCGACACCAAAATCCTCAAGAAAACGACGAGATGGTGAGTCTATGCTGCTTCGTAACGCTGTTCCCGTGGCCCTGGAGTGTGTATACGTGCAAGAGGGGTCGTTGGGAGACATGTGTTGGGTGGATTGGACTCGATGGGTTTGGATGTGGTTCACTTTACTTGTCTTGGGATTCTTGCGACGACTCGAGGGCAAGGCTGCATGGATGGCGTTTTTATTTTGTTCTCCTGGGTTCTTCTGGTGAATGCGTGCTGATGGGGGTTTGTTCTTTGTTCCCTTTTCAATTGGTTCTAGACGAAAGGTGCGTTTTCGCGATTTTGTTTTGATGGGTGTCTTAATACCTTGGATCCCGTTTTGGCTGTTAGGTACCTCGTCCTTTGGTAAGAGACACACCAAGTCGCACACGCTCTGCCGCCGCTGTGGTAACCGTGCCTTCCACAAGCAGCATAAGAGTGCGTGTGCTTATTCTTTTTGACCCGACCCGAAATATGCGATGGAATACTCAATTGTTCATACTTATACACAGCCTGCGCGCAGTGCGGATACCCTTCTGCTAAGCTGAGATCGTACGAGTGGGGCCAGAAGGCCAAGCGCAGAAAGACTACCGGAACTGGAAGGATGCGTCATTTGAAGGATGTGTCGAGGCGGTTCAAGAACGGCTTTAGGTGTGTGTTTTTCTTTGATATTTGATGCCTGACATCGTCCCTCCGTGGAATACTCATGCTGCTTTTTTCGTTCCTATATGTACAGGGAGAACACAGTGGCCAAAAAGAGGGTCAAGAAGACCACCGAGGCGTAAAGGGTTACCAGATTTCGCTCCCCAGTTGACGTTTGTATACGTCCGTCCGACCCCCTCTTACATATTGCATACCGATACTATGTGCCATATGTTCATGCAGACACAAATATTATGCATCGCCTTCTCTTGTACCATCTGACCTAGAATGTGCCGTGATTCGTCGGATGATTCTTCCCTGCGCCTGTGGAAGTGGTTAGTACCAGATTCCTACCTGAGCCTGGGATGGGGCCAGCTCTAGTGCTTATGAGCGTGTGTGCAGTTCCATACAAAGGTATCTCTACCCAATAGATCAATCTACATTACAAGGCCTTGATCAGAGCTGGTGTGTTCATGTTCACATGTGCGAGATCGGCCGAAAATATTTATATTCCCCTGGGCCGCGATGAAAACCCCGTTCGCTTTATACCATGAACGCTAGCACACGCCTCCGCCAACAGCTAAAATCTGGTAGCACAATTGTGCGTGTGCCTCAACGATCGTAGACAACAAGCAGTGTAAAAGGAGTCTTTTCACTAGGTTGCGCCCGGCGTATACGATGGAATATCAGCCCGCCTGGCTCTCGAGGCTGGTTTCGAGACTTTGTACATGAGCAGTGCCGCGACGACGGCTTCGATGCTCGGCCAGCCCGACTTGGCGATTGCGACACAGAACGACTTTGTTCAGGTTCGCCACACCCGGCGTACACCCCAACAACTTACGTGTCTTCATCTCGCCTGTAGAATGCGACCATGATTGCCGGGCTGTCTCCGGAGACCCCTCTGATATGTGACGCCGACACAGGGTGAACAAACAAACATCTTTTCCGTCCGGTGATAGTGTGAATGAACGAAGCTGGATATCTGTAGTTTCGGCGGTCCTGTGATGGTAGCGAGGACAGTCACGGCCTATGCGCGCGCGGGGATCGCGGGGCTCCATATCGAAGATCAAGTGAGATTCCAGACCCCCACCCACTCTGTTGTATCAACTGAGAGCCTTTGTGATTTACAGGTCCAGTCCAAGCGCTGTGGTCACCTCCTCGGCAAGCAAATCGCTCCTGTTTCCGAGTTCATCGCTCGTATCCGCGCCGCCGTCGCAGCTCGCGCTAAACTTCCCGGCTGTGACATAGTGCTCATCGCCAGAACGGATGCTGCGCAAGGTTTCGGTATGGACGAGGCGCTGAAGAGGTTGAAATTAGCAATCGAAGCGGGCGCTGATGGTATGTCACTACGCATTTATTGTTAGCAACTAGGCGTTATGATTTCGAATTTCGCGTAAGTCGCTTTCCTGGAAGGTGTCAGGAGCCGTGAGGAACTGGCTCGGACTATCAAAGAGCTCTCACCCACGCCTGTTTGTATCATGCCTTTTTCATACAACCAACCCTGATGATGGACAGGTGTTTCTGAATGTGGTACATGGGGGTTCAACCCCGGATTTTACCGTTGAAGACGCCAAGGCCCTCGGTGTAAAGATCGTTAGTGAGTCTGTACATTCCAAGAATCCCCCTTCGCACTAAGATGTCCTGCCAAGTCTTTCCTATGATTTCTGCAGTTTCAGCAGTTCACGCGATCCGTACAGCCCTCCAATCATTGAAAGCTACAGGTTCCGATGTGCCAGCTGCGAAGGGCATGGGCCCAAAACAGTTTTTCCAAGTCATGGGTAAGCTATGTTGGGCTCATGTAACATCTTTTGACTTTTGCCCTTATGAAGGTCTCGATGAAGCAATTCAGATTGACAAAGCAGCAGGAGGTGAAGCCTACAGCGACCTATGATGATTCTATCCCAGGCTTTTCTCGTAATAAGAGTAACATACAAAGACCATGCAACCCCGAGGGCAAAGATAAACGTACTAACCTGGTGCTAATACAAAGAACCAATTGCGAACTCAACCTTCTTCCTTGCTCCAACAGCAACATCAGGCATCTTGACTTGCTGACATCTGATGGCGTCTCGAGTTCCTTTCACGAACCTTCCTGGTGATGCGCTAGGCAGAAAAAGCGCAGTCGCTAGATTCATAGATGATGACTTAATTCTTTCCACTCACAGTCTCATCCACCGGCAGTCAGTCCTTCCCTTAGTTTTCGTGAATACCTTGTACAGTTCTATCGGAATCATGACATGTACAAGCCTGAGGCCTACTCAAGTGTCAGTCAGCGGTTGATACCTCCTATCTCTCACTCCCACCGTTCGCACGATGAAAACGTCACAAGACGCACAAACATCCGCGATCCACCATGGGCAAGCAGGAGTATGGTCAGGGGCTGTATTCTGTAGTTTTCCGTTCGAGACAAATCATAAGATGAGGTATAGCCTGTTCAGCAATGTTGATATCCTATCTGTACCTTTAGTAAACACTGTACTTGAAGTACTTCAATGATGAATTCATTGGACCCACTGGATTGGTTCTATGTCAATTGATACAAATGTTTCTCTGATCCAGTAAAATTCTTTTGCTGCCTCGAGAACCTTATAATACTTGGGTCTTTATAGCACATAGACAGTGGCAAACGTGAAGGCATAGCTGATGCAAAGCATCAGAGAACACAACACTACAAGCATTGATCTCTGAAAAATTCTTTTCTGTAAGGGTAACAATGGGCTCCAAGGCCCATTTGTGTTAGAAGTACGCTCTTTTGCCTCTGGATCCCCATCATTGGAGTGATAGACTTCTCCAAGACAAAGATCTTGATATTTTTTTTTGAAGCACTAGCATTGACTATCAGTTGGGTTAGCCATCATATTAACAAAAAAAGCTCCCAAGTGGAATCAAGTGAAGTCTCACATTTTATCCTTCCACAACTTCAGAAGCCCAGGAAGAGCAGATGCAATACCATTATGATCATCTTCCTCATGTACATGAATAGTTTGGACCATATAGGGTGGATTTAAATTGTTCCTAGAGAGGCTCGCCTCCTCAATCAATATGCACACTGGTCTAACTTTGTCTGTGTTGTGCTTCGATTCTTATGTGTCTGATGATACTAAATATAGTAAGTATATGGCCTTTTGAGAGCAGGGCACAGTGGAATTTTTCTCCAAGATTGCATCACTATAGCTTTTTGTAATCTCATATTCACAATAAGGAGAACATACTTGAGCAGGATTTGAAACAAGGGTGATTATGTACAAAGTCACAGACATCTTCTGGAATGTTGATGCACCAATATGGAATATGATCCTCCTGATGCTTGAATATGATAAGTGCTACAGAACATCCCTTTATGATGATAGTGTGAAGCCACCCACAATGCTTGAAAGCATATATGGAATCCTTGTCACAATGCTTTGCACCTTCCTTAGTTGATGAGCTGGTATGGGCCATTGCAGGGCATGACATGTCCGAGATCTAGACAAACACAGATATAAATGCAAGGACATCATTTGATATATATCATATGAACCACACACTCACACATATGTATATATGAAAATCATTTATAATTTTATTTAAATGGTTGACTTCCTAGCTATCCTTGCAGCTGTCAGGGGACTGCCCATACTGGATGCCCTAGTTCATTTCCTTTGTTCCAAGCCCATCTTTCATTTCTGTCCTCCTATCTTCTGGTGACAAATACTTTCAACCTATGGCTATCTTTTGGTCATGTTTTCACATGGTCATGTGCTGTGAGTGCAGAGATCGAGGCCATTTACAATGGATTTCCATTTTTGGTACAATATCCGGAGTTATGGCAATTTCCGGAGTTTGCACCATGGGGTTAGGGTTAGAAGTTTTCCTGAAGCATCACACCTGGCCAGGGAGCTCCTTAGACTTGTTCTCTTTGGATCTCCCTCTGCCAGGTGAGTAGTTATGTCTATAGACCCTTGTATGGTACTGAATAGACTTTGGATCTCCCTCTGCCAGTTGCATGACTTAGCCACAGCCTCCAGAGGTTGCCCTTACAGCAGAACAAGTCTCTAGTTTTGGTCTGGGAGCCCCCTTTTCCATTGTTTTGATAAGTCAATA
>JAGGAV010000522.1:0-11385 GCA_017657295.1 Termitomyces sp. DKA64
ATGTGGAAGGACACCCCTTGGAACTGGGACAGCCAATGCCAAAGTGTGTTTCTCCTCCTCAAAAGGGCCTTCACCTCTGCCCTGGTTCTCCGCCATTTCGACCCTACCCTGCCGATTGTGCTCAAATGTGACGCCTCCGACTATGCCATTGCTGGAATCCTCTCCCAGTCCGACTCTGGAGGAAAGGACCTCCGCCCCGTCACCTTCTACACCTGTTTGATGATCCCAGTGGAGCTCAACTATGACATTTATGACAAGGAACTCCTCGCAATTGTTGAAGCCTTTCGTCAGTGGTGAGCCTACCTCAAGGGGTCTCTGCACCACATCCAAGTCTACTCTGACCACAACAACTTGCAATATTTCACCACCACAAAACAGCTTAGCTGCTGCCAAGCCCGATGGTCCAAAACCCTCTTGGAGTATGACTTCACCATTCATTACCACCCTGGATGCCTTGGAGCAAAGCCCAACACCCTCACTCAAAGGTCTGATGTGTACCCCAAGAAGTCATTCAAAGCCGAGCAGAACACATTCAACCATTGAGTGGTAATCCCCCCCAAACATCTACATGCTGTGCTGATTTTAAATGAAGAAGGAATCCTTCATCAAATCAGAAATTCACCCCTGGACCCCTTCTTCACTCAGCACGACCCCTGCAACCACCCCACCAGTGATCCAGATGACAAGAGCCCCTTCACGCTGTCTCTGGACCTCCACCTCCTGCTCTGGAATGGACGAATCTATGCTCCAGACCACAAGTCCATCTGCCTCAACATACTCTGGCAGCACCACAACCACAAGCTCTGGGGACACCCAGGGATTTGTAAGACCCTTCAACTCATTACTTTTGGCCAGGAATGAAGAAGGATGTCACATGCTACATAAGGGCCTGTGAACCATGCCTCCAGGCCAAGGTACCCCGCCACTGGCCCCATGGATTCCTGAAATCCCTCCCCGTCAGCTGGCGCCCCTGGTCCTCCATCTCAATGGATCACATTGTTGAACTCCCTGACTCCAAAGGCTTCAATGCCATCCTCATCATCATCTGCTGCCTCACCAAACAAGCTCTCTTCATCCCTTGCCACACCACCAACAATGCTCTGGAGCTCGCCAGAATATTCCTCAAACACATATTCTCCAAGCATGGACTCCTGGATGACATTGTCTCTGACCGTGGACCCCTGTTTGTATCTCATTTCTGGCAATCACTATGCAAAGCACTTGAAATAAAGACCAATCTCTCCACCGCCTACCATCTGGAGACCAATGGACAGACAGAATGAGTAAACCAGACATTGGAACAATATCTCCACCTCTGCGTTAACTATTTACAGAACAATTGGTGCGCAGAGCTCCCCCTTGCCAAGTTTACCTACAACAATACACCTCACTCCGCCACCGGAGTTTCTCCCTTCTATGCCAACAAGGGTTACAACCCCTGACTCACACTATCTCTCAAAGACATCCCCTCCCACGTCACCCATGAAGTCACTGAGGACCTCTGCTCCTTCCACCAGTTCCTCCGGAACAAAATTGACACTGCCAACCAGGCTTACTCCAAGCACACTGATGCCCAATGCAACCCCACCCCCAACTGGCCTCCCGGCACACTAGTTTGGCTCAATCAGTGCAACCTCAAGATCTGGAGGCCCTCCATCAAACTGGACCACAAGTGCCTTGGTCCCTTCAAGGTCCTCTGGAAGGTTTCCATGCATGCTTACAAGCTTGACCTACCTCTGGGCCTCAAGGGCCTCCACCCTATATTCCACATCCAACTCCTTGAAAGACATGCTCCGGACCCCTTCCCTGGCCAATGCCCCCGTCAACTGCCCCCTGTTGAAGCCAAGGACAAATGCTGCTATGAGGTCAATCAGATCCTCAACTCCTGCATGGTCTGGGGCTAACTCCGGTACCTGGTCCACTGGAAGGGCTATGGGCCTGAGGACAACACCTGGGAACCCTGGAGGAACCTCAGTGGAGCCCCCAACAAACTCCAGGACTTCCACCAACAACATCCCGCCAAGCCTGGGGACCCCCGGGAGTAGTAGCCACAGATGGCATCAGTGGGCATAACCCCTGCCTCTGGATTTGTTAGGGATTCAACTCCCACAAATAGACCCCTGCATTTTTCACTTACTTGCCCTCTCTCACTTTCTGAAAGTCCTTATCTTTACCAGGAATGCAAATGGACAGAAAAGGAAAGGATTTTGTAAAAACAAATTAATATGCAAATATATGACATAGGTCTAGGGGAAGTTCAAGAAACCCCCCACCCCCCCCTCCAGAGCCACCCCCCCAATCTTTCCCACCATGTCCACCTCAAGCTGCACCAAGACCACCGCCAATACCTCCAGGTGCCCCAGAAGTGGCTCCCCCACATCCATCGCCACCTCCCACCATGCCCCAGAGTTTGCTGTAGCCCTCCGCCAATGCCCTGCCAGGAGACGACCCATCTGGCCAACCCCCTGGTCCAACTCTGGGGGGAAATCCCCGGGCATCCTCAAGAGCCCATCCTGGACTGAGGTGAATGCCATCGATGCTCCCTCCAGGAGGATTTAGTGCTCCCTGGCCCAATCTGTTGAGACAAGTCAGCATCATCAAAGGAGAAATGAGAACCACTTATGGAGGACCCCCCATTGCCCCAAGGCTGCCTCATTGGCAAGCCACTCTTCCTGCCAGCTCATGTCTTCTGTGACCCTCTAGGGCACCTCTGCAAATGGCGCTTCCTGGCCCTGTGCCTCCAATCCCACCACCTCTGCTTGCACTTGCAAGTGCCCCACCTGCACCTCCAGCTCCTGGACCTGGGCCAACTGCTCTGTGGCCATCCCCATGGCAATCTCCTTATTCCAGCGCACCACGTCCCTCTCCCTCCAGAGCCCATCCCTCTCCTCCCTGATCCTCCAGACCTCCTCCCCACAGGTGGCCATCCCCACAGCAATCTCCTTATCCTGGCACGCTGCATCCCTCTCCCTCCAGAGCCCATCCCTCTCCTCCCTGATCCTCTGGACCTCCTCCCCATGGGTGGCTAGTAGCTGCTCCAACCCCTTGACCTGGTGCCTCAGGTACCCCTCCACTGTTGACCCCAACTCCCCCCCCATGACCTGCTCAACCAAAGCCTTGGAGGTCAGGGAGTACATTGTGGGGCCTGGGGGGCCCGCCATTACCTGATTGCCCCATACCCACTTGCTTGGCCCTGCCTCTGGTGATGGGGATGCCCTCTGCTTACCCTTGGCATGCACCAAAAGAGGCCCCTCCCTCCATTCTCCCCACAGAGGCCTGACCTTCACTATGAATCACCCTGCACTACCCCCTGCCTCTACTCCGGAACCCTACCCTGACACCCTGGCCCTCCACCCCCCCTCCAGCTGCACCGCAACCCAGTCCAGGTCCCACCCTTGCTCTGCTGCAATGCAGGCTACATGCCAGCTTGATGCCATGGAGCACTTCTTGTGCCATGAGCAACATGGGAGACACACCAAAGTGTCATGCCGCACCCTGAGTACAGGCTCCTTGAACTTGCAGTCCTCCCCCCACCAGGGAAGCCCTCACCCACCCTGCTGCCTCCGTGAACTGCTCTGGTGAAACCTCCACCTGGACCACCCTCAGAGCTGCAGAGATGGACAGGACCAGCCTGGGACCAGGCACTGGCCTTGAGCGCAAGGGGGGGACCACCACTGCCAGCAACTGAGTGACACCTGCACCTGAGGGACCTGCCATGGCTGCAGACAACTCTGAGGAGTTCCCATCAGTACTCTGGAGCAGATAAGGAGGGACCACACTTACGACTATGATACATGGCCTGAACCTGCCGAGGGTCCTGACTACCCTCAGAATCCTCGGAGGAATGGAGGAAGGAGGGGATAGAGGGAGAAGGGGAAGCAACTGGGGAATATGCAGAGGAAGACATTGCAAGGAATTGGGGAACCCCAGGGTATGTCCAACCCTTTTTAATGGCTTGGGATGACCCCCTGATGACTGGCAGCCACACTTCAACTTTGTTCCCCATGCTGCTGCCACCTGTGGTTTGATCAATGTTGATCGACTTCAATTCCCATGCCCCACCAATCCCCGGATGGTGCCCCATGTCTTGAGAGTCTTGACGCTGAAGGGGGGGTAATGTCACAACCTGCTCCCTCTCCCCTGACTTTGCTGCCAGTACAATCACCCTCCAGAACCCCTCCTCCAACTCCCCGCCAAATCCCCAACCCCCACAGCTGCCCCAGATAACTCTGGCACTTCTCTGGCAAAACCCAACAGCCCCTGGGACAACTTTGACACCTTCCCCACAGCCACCCATGCTTCCCCTGATCCCCCTGAACTACTGAAACTCTTCCCATTGCCCCTGGGCCCCAATGAATGGCACCCATTCATTCCCCTGATTCACCCACCCACTCTGGAGCACCCCGACAATCCCAGAGTGACCCACACCCCCTGTGGAACTCATCAGGATCCTGCTACGACCTGCCTCTTGATTGTACCCAACACCTGATGGCCTGCTCCACTCCACCAAGCCCCGCTGCCATATCCGCCCCCTCCCAGAGTGTTCCAGTAGTCAGTATATAAGTTGTAGGGTAGCTCCTGGTACTCTAGTCTTGATATTACACTTACTGGTTACTTGTGTCTTGTATCTCTCCTATCTGTTTCTACTTTCCATCTTGAATCCATCTCTTTATTCTGCTTTGTCTCATCTCACCTCTGTCTTGTCTCAACTGTGCATATCTCCTTTGTCTTCCTAAGTCCCATACACATCTGATGACAGTATGAACTCCATGCACCATGCCATGACCCTGAACATTCTTATGACTCTCCAAACCTTACCCCCCTGCTCGGTCCCAAAACTCTACCCTTCTTGGTTGATCCTCCATCAGACTTTGGCTCTGATCCCGCCACTCCTGAAGCCTCCATCTACTCGCACTCTCCCCTAGACCTGCCCCAGTTCAGGCACCCCCCACACTTGGTCTTAGACCCTCCCAGACCACCCCGGACTTGCTCAGACTGCTCCCCATAAGCTCCCCTTGCAGGTTTCACCAAGCCCACACCCTCCTAGGAGCACCAGATTATAAGTGCAGGACACCGAGTCTGCCTAGTAAGGATTTGCCCAGTGTTGCTGAGCCCCCGAGTCAGTGAAACCTGACATTATGCTGGTTTTGTTGCTAAGGGGTCTGGAAGAATGGATGGCAATGCTAGAGAAGAGATTTAGGTGAGGGCTAAGAGTGATGAGGGAAGACTTGTTGAAGTCAAGGGCAAGGTATGCAGTTGCTACATGGATGGTAGCAATCTTGGCAGGCTATTAGGAGGACTGTTGGGCATTCTTGGGGTGGCAGGAGGAGAATGGAGTTGGTGAGGGGGATTGGGAAGGGGATGAGCTGGGAGAGGTGCCTAGTGACAATGCCAACCTCAATGCCTAGTGACTGCCACTTCCTGTCTATAATTTTTATTTTTGTTTAGTATCAGACATAAACTAGCCCCTTTAAGGGGCTTCATATCATTTTTTTGTATTCTAGACTGGCCTCCTTAAGGGGCCCAATAAAATGTAACATACTGACTCAAAGTGAAAGGATAAGAAAGAAAATGAAACATAAATTGGTAGAGGTCAAAATCAAGTAACAGAGGCAAAGGCAGAAGAGTTGGTACATACTAGCAACCACCACTTAATGCTGGTAATTATAGGGGAAATGCTCAGTAGATCATCATGGTGAAAAAAACCCCAAAAGGTGTGCTAAGCACTAGTGACAGTTGCTAAGTGCAGCATCTTAAGGAAAGAAGAAGAACACATATAACAACTGTCTGTGAAATACTTTCAATAAGTAAAGGGTGGTATAAGAAAACAAAGAAAGGGACTTAAGTGTGTGTTAAAAGGATAAAAGTGTCAATATCAGTCATTGCTATCATTGGTGACATTATTAGTGTCATCATCATCCACAAGGTTTGTTTGTTCAAGTTCACATAGTTAGGTAGTATCAATATCAAATGCATTGCTAAGCACTGAGATGCATTTTTTAGCAAGATATGATATAAAGCAAAAGGCTGCCACTGGTTGGTGTAGGACTGAACCATCTAGTTTACAAAGAATGTAAGTGCCTCCATGGTTACAAGATATTACCACCAGGGGGCCTAGATAACAAGGCCTCATCTTATTGTGCATGACTTCAATCCTAGTATTCCTCATTAGGACTAGGTCACTTGTCTGGAAGTTGTAATCTCAAATGGTAGTAGCATGTTCAGTTTCAAAGTGAATGGCAGCTAATCATCAAGCACTAAGGACATTGTTATGTAGTTGGTCAAGGTCTTCTTAGCAACATTGAAGATTGATTGCTTGCCATGCTATCAGGTCAGTAGATGACAAGAAAGAGTTTGGCAGTGGTTGAAGATAGGTTGCTTCAACAATATTGGCAGAAAGTAGGGGGTATATACCAGTAATAGTGTAATATGGGGAACAACCCATTTATTTTTAAACTGTGACTTATTCTGACTAAAAGACTAAGTAAGTAGCTGTACTCCATTTAGACTGGTCACCATCAACTGCTTTGAAGAGGGCCTGGCAAACATCAAAGTGAGGTCACTTAACTATACTGTTAGCATATTTGTTGTAGCCTGAAACTTGAATATGATGCAAGTTATACTTCTTTGCCAAGTAAGCAACTGCCTTCAGGATTGATGTGCCATTGTCAGTAATAATTTTGTTAAGGGCTCCCCAGCAACATATGACATCTTTATACAACCATTTAGCAATTGCCTTACTATTCTCCCTAATAAGCATGCAAAACTCAGCATAGTGGATTAGCAAACATTGTTTTTGGATAATATACTTGAACTTATTGGAGGGTGGCATGAACATAGTGTCAATGTATATTTTGCTGAACCAAGGTGCAGGCATAATGATGATTGATGGAATGAGGACTTTGGTTGTTTAATGAATTTAGCAGATGTGACAAGTACAAATGTACCAAACAATGTTGGCATTAACCTGCAAAAAGTCCTCTGTGCCCTAGTTCATCATGCATAGCTTGCAAGTTACACAAGAAACAGTTGGTAGGAATCAAGAGCTTGTAAGCATCATCTTTATTCTGGTGCCAGAGCTTACTGTCTGCATGGAAAAACATGGAGGCATAGTGAATAAAGGTAGCATAGGCCATGTTGCTAAAGTTATCTGGTCTGACAAGGTTGCTAAGCCATTTCTGGACTATCAGGATATGAGTGTCACTAGCCAAAGCTTTTCCACTGTGGAAAATGTCATTATAATTGGTGGTGGCATCATCTCATAGAGGCCATGGAATGTTGGTAGTTGTTGATTGTGGGGCCAGAGTGTCCACTATGTTGTTAGCAAATGTTGCTAGGTACAATGAGGGCTGGTGTTCCAGGAATCAAGTAGTGACTGAGAGACTGCTGAGACATGGTGAAGCAGGGGGAAGAGAAGCTGGATCTGATGAATGTAGCTGTGTAAATAATTAATCCAGTCTTCATAAATGGAATTGTTGCTATCATCTGGTGGGGGATCACTAGGCTGTAGTGGGCATTGCAATAGTGCATCAGGCCCATGGAAAGTACCTTTAATGTGCATAAGCTCAAAGTGAAACATCAGGATTGCCATAATACAGCAATTCATGCTAGCAGAAGGCTGAATATCTGGGTTCTAAAGCATACCCTTGATATAATGAGTGTTGACTTTGATGATAAGGTTTCTGATGCCCATGAGGTACATTCATAAAGCTTGTAAGGCACAATAGAGACCATATAGCTCAAGCTTTCATTGACTGAATCATGACTCTTTGTCATTAAGGGTAATGAAGCTAAAGTGGTTATAGTGATGTCCTTTATAATTATTGCTAGTGCACTGGCAAAGGTAGTAACCCATGGCAATGTATAATGTATCAACTGCTAAGATGACAGGGTTAGGTGATTCATAGTCAATAGGGACAAGGAGCTTAGTGTCTTGTCAGGCTTTGATGAGGTCATGTTGGGCATTGATTTGGTTGGGCTCTAATTCAAAAGGAACCCTGGTTTGAGTAAGTTTTGTTAAGTTGTTAGCATGGTGGGCAAAGTTCTTAATGAACATTTGAAGAATGCCAACTGTCCCCAGGAAAACTCAAACTTTAGATAGTGACTTGCAAGGGCTCTGACACTCAAGTAAGGCCAAGCAACTTTCATCTGGTACATGACCATTGAGTATGTAAATGTGACCAAGGATTTTGAAAGTTGGAGAGCACAAGACCAGTTTGTGTCCTGAAAATGTACTATTGCAATATTTGCTGGAGAACTCAGTTCAGAAGTTCAAAGAACTCCCATAGTGTTAAGCAGATATTTGGGTTAGTGGGATGTTTAGCAGGGATACCATCAACTAGTTTCCAGTCCTTTGGACCCTTAGTGCCAACTTTGTTGATAAAGCTGAGTATGTTATGTGGGATTTTTGGCTGCAAGTTGAAGGTGACACCATCATGGAAGATCAGTACCAAGGTGGTTCAGCCTATAGGTAAGGTGACCAAGTGAAGCACACCAAAGGGGGTCTGAAAGGTTGTTAAGTCCTGTGATGCTGCATTGATTAGTTGCTTGTTATAGCCAACATAAAGATCTAGTGTAGTGCCACAAATATGTCTAGCAAATGATTTAGCAACATAATCTGGGAAGGGGACTCTGAAATGACAAATGGTGACCTGGTTGAGCAGCTCTAGACTGTGTACAAGTCAGAGCTTACCATTCTTCTTTAAGACACAAAACCATTGAGATCAGTAAGCTGAGTTGGAAGGTTCATAGATGCCAGCCTTGATCTTATCCCAAATGATCTTGCATACTTCCTTTTCAAGTCCTGGGAGAATGGGGCAATTGTGCTGGACCCAGGGAACATGAGGAATTGTTGGTATATGGACTAAGGAAAAGAAGTCAGGATGGAGGCTTCCTCTTTCTGAGTCATCCCAAGCAAATGGTTTTTCTTGCTTAGCAACCATGTCAATTAAGACCTTGAGTTTGTTGCTACTAAGGAATTCTGTATCATGGTCCTTAACAAATGTTGCTATTCAGTCAGGGGTGAATTGTTAGGTCAGTACAAAGGGTGGAGGGCTTGGATCAAGGGTTGGCATAGTTGCTAAGGAGTCACCAATTATACATTGCTTGATGTGGGAATCCTTGCTAACATGGCTGGCAACTAGTTTGATTTTCATAGTGATGGGTTTGTACTTCTTCTTTACCTATACACCTTTGCATTTAGCAGGCTCTTTAGCAACATATTGGGCAGGAAATGGAATGTGAACATAGGAAGGGGTAATGTCTGTAATGCTGGTGTCAGGAGAAAGTGTCTGTCCAAGAATTAAAGGATTTGAAGAATCAGTGAAGACAAAATAAGAGTGCAAAGGTAAGGGAAAAAAATGAAAGGTCACAAGCAGTTGTATAGAGATAGGCAAGGGTAGAGTCTGTATAAGAAGAGGGGGTTGTAAGTAAAATGTCATTGTCTAGATCACAAGATGCTGTATAAGTTGCTAGACCAGTTTAATAATTGTAGCTTATTACCAATGCTATTATATTGGCCTTGTTGCTAGTCACATTGGCAGTGAAAATACCAAGGTGGTTTGGTTTTATAGCAAACTTTCTGGGGATAGTTTTCTTCTAAATTTCCTCCTAGAAAAGGTTAGTATGGTGCATTACATGCTAGAATTTGGGTCAGTAATTATGATAGTGGTTTCCATGTTGCTAAGGGTATTGACTATGCTCTGAGTAAGCACATTAAATGATTGGCCAAGTAAGATATTGTAGGTAGGTGAACAAAGAACACAGATCTGTAAATACAAAGTCAAGTTGCTAATGGTGCAGGGAACATTATGTGCAAGGCCTAGCAACTGATTCATAGTCTCATTAGTGCTTTGCATGTTCAGGACAACAGCAGGGTCATAAGATAAACTGAGATCAGTAGTGATTTCTGCTGACATAGATATGATCTGAGAGCTGCTATCTATAATAAATTCTATTTTTTCATAGTTGTCAATCAGCATCATAATGGACTGTAGTGACTGGGAATCCTTGGCAACTGTAAGCACTACTGGCTCCTTCCCTGGAGGTAGCAACTCAATGTATGCCTCAATGGGATCCACTGAAGCAACTTGTGACTGGTCGGGTGAGAGTCTGTTAACTGTAGAAACATTGGAACCAAGAGAGAACTGAGGCTTGTCCATAGTGAATGTTGGTAGAGCCTCTTCAAATATGTTACTAGGATCCTATACTATGTTTGCATTGGTACCAGCAAGTTGCTTAGGGGTGACTGCAGTTGGTAACTGGTTTCTGAGATCTGATGCCATTGAGCAGAGCTCACCAACTGATACTATAAGCTTAGTGCTTAATACCCTGTCAAATACTGCCTTGGACTATTTTATATCATACATTGGTGGCATTGTTCAGTGGGCAGCATTGTTACATTGTTCTGGGCAGCAAAGTTTTGGTTGACAGGTAGGGCATGGCATTCAGAGATACCAGAAAAAGGGTGAACAGGGGGCTGATTAAAAGGTTTGGGTTCTTTAGCAACTGCTGGGATGTCCATTTGGTCAGTTGCTTTGCCTTTGTCAGCTGGCTTAGCAGCAGGAGCTGGTATGGGGTCAGATGAGGTAGAGGCCACAGAATCATTGCTATTCAATGTAGTTGCTTTCAGGGTGTTTTTGGTTGTTTAATAAGGCACATGTGGGACTTGTACTCCATCAAATCTTTTAGCCTGTTTCAAAGCAAAGAGTTTTTGTTCTAAGGCCTTGATGCATTTGTCCTTGGTTAGTGATTGACCAATAGTAACATCCTGTTGTAATACTTTGCAAATTAGTGACTGCTGCATAGTTGTTTGCTCAGGATCTGAGTTAGCATTTGAAGATAGCCTACCAGTGACAATTTGGCCTGCATTAAGACAGTGCCATTCTTCTATATGTTCCTTGTATAGCCTCTTTCTAAAGTAGTTGGGGATCGTAGCACCTAATGATAAGACTATTTTCCCTTCAGCATTATGACATATTTTACTTTGCTAAAGAATATGCTCTAGATGAATGCAAGTGCCCCTGACTATAGTGGGACCAGAGTCAATAGGTTTGATCAGGCTGCCAAAGTTACTGTGTGGTCCATCGGATGGTTTGGTGAGGTAATTACCATGGTTGCTGGTTTGATCAGGTGCCTAGCCAATTGGTTTGGCATGTTTGTCACTAGGCAGCCCACTGGCCATTCTGTCATGGGTTCTAAATCTTGGGATTGATCTTCTAAAAGTATTGTCTGGGCATGGGAAAGGGTGGAGTCATGACTACCCCTGGTGAGAGTTGACTAGAGGGAGGCTCTGAGCTGGCCAATTGGGTTCCAGCCCTACACCAATCAACTCTGACTAAGCCTTGCCAAGTATAGCTGGGTTCAGAAATTGGGAAGGCACATTAA
>JAGGAV010000523.1:0-11348 GCA_017657295.1 Termitomyces sp. DKA64
GTGAGTAGTTATGTCCATAGACCCTTGTACAGTACTGAATAGACTTTGGATCTCCCTCTGCCAGTTGTGTGACTTAGCCACAGCCTCCAGAGGTTGCCCTTACAGCAGAACAAGTCTCTAGTTTTGGTCTGAGAGCCCCCTTTTCCATTGTTTTGACAAGTCAATACAATTTTGTCAATTGTTCCAATAAGTTGGTGCAACTGAAAGGTCTCTCCCCCACTGGCAACTTGTTATACTCTGTGCTTTCACTATGACCCAGCCAGCCCCTCCAGCACCTTCCCCTGATGCTTCAAGCCCTCAGGATGAAGCCTGGAGTTGCTTGTTGGCTCTAGAGACACAGGTCCAACCCAAGCATCCCTTACCTCCCACACTGCTAAACTCACTGGACTATGCCAAACTACTGAAGCTGTGTCCCTCTCCCTCCAAACCCTTTTAAAATGCCTCCCCCTTGCTCCTACCACTCCCCCTATGCCCCCAGCAGCTGCAGAAAGGTCTGCTTTGGTCCTTAATTCAGGCCTTTCAGCTCCTCACTCCAAACTTCCTCACCCTGTGCTCCCTGATATCTTTGATGGGAACCATAAGGTTGGGGAATGTTTCCTCCAGTCCTGTATCACCTATATTCAGCTGAGTGGTGAAGCCTTTGCCTCTGATGCCCTCAAGATCACCTGGGTCCTCTCCTATATAAAGACAGGCTGAGCTTTGACCTATGCATTACACATCTTTTGGCATCCAGGAGGAGTAGAGAGTTTTGCTATCTAGATAGAGTTTGAGAAGGATTTCTAAGCTGAGTTTTTCCCCCTCAACCCAGCCAAAACTGCTGCCCTCTCCCTTTGAGACTGAGATCAGTATGGTCAAGGGAAGTAGTCTTTAGATAAGTATATTGACTTGTTCTGTGCCTTGGTTGAGCAGGCTGATGTCAGGGAACTATCCTTTCTGACCTCTGCCCCTGCCCAACACTGACTCTCCTCACCCATTTCCACTTCCCTGAGGCTTGTTTGATGACTCCAGGGCATTCTACAGGTCTCCAGAGATCTCTGGAGACCCTCAGGACTTTCTGTGATCTATCATTGTGTACTTCAGCTAACTCTGGTCACTTACACAGTTGTTTCCATGCCTCCACTGCCCCCTGATGTGCCACACTGAGCAGAGGAGATCCTTAGACTTGTTCTATTTGGATTCCTCTCTGCTAGGTGATTAGTCTACTATTTATATTATTTATTACATATCTAATACACTTTGGATTTCCCTCTACTAGCTGCATGATTTAGCCATTGCTCCTGGAGGTCACCCTTACAACAGAACAAGTCTCTTATCCTGGTCTGGAAGCCCCTCATAGCCTGCATGGAATCTCTGAGCTGCTACCTATCACTTCTCCATCAAGCTTAAGCACCTGCAGAATTTTATGTTTCAGCCAGCCAATCCAGACACTTTCTTGGAGGCTCTGGCCCCACAGGACAAGGCCTGGACTCACCTGCTACACCTAGAGAACCAGGTGCAATTGACCCAATCTTTCCTCACACTCACACACCACACAACCAAACTCTCCATCCTCCACCAAACTACCAAACTCATCTCCCGGTCCCTCCAGGCACTACTAGAGCACCTGACCCCTACCTCCATGCCACTCCTGGCCATGGAAACACCCCTGGTAACTCCTGTTACCTTTCTGGTGGCTCTGGTAGCCCCCTGAGCACATATTCTCTACCCTGCACTCCCAGCCACATACAATGGCAACTGCTACAGTGGAGAGCATTTCCTCCAGTCCTGCCTCACCTACATCCATCTTAGTAGGGATGCTTTCAATTCCAATGTACTGAAAATAGCCTGGGTCTTGTCATATATAAAGATGGGGCATGCCTCCACCTATATGCTATGAGTGTATTGACATCCTGAAGGTGTCAGAAGTTTCATGGATTGGGCAGCCTTCGAAAAGGACTCTGGGCAGAGTTCTTTCTAATCAACCCTGCCAAAGCTGTGGCCCTAGCACTATGCAACTAGGAGCAGTATGGGCAAGGGAAATGGATGCTGGACAAGTATATTGACTCCTTCCAGACACTAGTCAAGCAAGCAGCCTACCTTAACGGCCTCCAACTGTGCCTCACATTCTGGGATGGCTTGCACTCTGCACTACTAGAACACATTAACAACCTTGCTGAGGGCCACCTGGACAATGAGCAGATTGCCTCCTGGTATAAAGTGGCTCAGGATCAGTGGCAGCTCATAAAGATTCAATGGGAGCTACATTGTATGCACCTGACTCACTGCTCTGACCCCATCTCCACTCTCTGCCACCTCACTCCTGCTCTCCTAGCACTGGCCTCTGCTCTGGCCAGCTCTGTCTCATGACCCTTACCACTAGGCATCCCCATGGACATTGATGCCACCCAACAGCACTGCACCACACCTCTGCTGTGCCAGAGATGCCAAAAACCTGGACACTTTGCATGGCACTGCCCATTGGGTCTTGAGGTATATATCTCTCCATAGCAGAGCAGGAGGAGCTCCTCCTGCAGCTGCTGGCTGCAAAGGACATGGCTGGAGACCCTTCACCAAATGAGTTGGCACTGGAGTTGACTCTGGAGAAGAGCAGCACTTGCATTCCCCTCCTAGGTCTGGAGGAGGATTTTTAGTCAAGCAGCAGATAAGATGTATGCCTCCATGACTAGGTACTAACCAGTTCATGTGTTTGTCAGTAGAAAATGAAATTGCTTTTATTAATATTAATGATCCTAAGACAACAGAACCTCAGTATCCCCCCCAGACATATAAACACCAACTCCAGACACCAAGCCAGGCCCACTGATGCTAGGCAGACCTTGTATGGGCCACCACACATGGGAATGCTAACTGCTCTGGTGGTACATGGTAGCAGTGAACTCCTCAGCAAACTTCCTGCACCTTGATGTAGAAATTGAGACCATGGACATCCAGCAGGCCTGCAGAGTCACCACCCTCCTGGATAGTGGTGCCACAGAGTTATTTTTGGACTCAGAGTTTGTCTGGTGCCACCACCTGACTGCACAGCCATTGTCTCAGCTTATTCCAGTGTTCAACATTAACAGAACACCCAACAAGGCCAAGGCCATCAACTCCATGGTTGACCTTGTCCTCCACTACCAGAACCACACAGAGCAGGCCATGTTTGCTGTCACCAGCTTAGATAAGCAAGACATAATCCTTAAATTCACCTGGCTTCAGGAGCACAACCCCAAATAGACTGGGCCTGGGGCAAGGTGACCATGAGCCAATGTTCCTGAAGGTGTGCCACCTGCGCCACTGAGGTCAGGGAACAGCATCAGGCTGCAGTTTAAGAGCATGTGGCTATTCAGACTTGCCATATGGGCCATCTCCCCTTTGCAGATCTGGATCTTCTGGACCCCCTGCCCTTGGTGTTCCCCTGTAGAGAGGCCCTCTACAAGAATGACCAGAGCAGTGGCAGGGCCCTGGAGGAGGATCTATTAGGGGAGTTTTGTGGCTTGTGTGACCCAGAGTCCCCAGACAAAGCAGTGGAGACTGGAGATCAGATATATGCCACTACCCTATGCCCCCATCCTCTATTGCAGAAATCCAGGCCAGTCAGACCACTTCTCAGTGGCTGGCCCAGGCCTTTGTGGCTAACTCCATGCCCTGGGAGCTCTGGAATATCATACCTCCATATCTCCATATGTTTGAGGATGTGTTCTTCAAGGCCTTGTTCAACTCACTTCCAGAGCACAAACAATGGGATCATGCCATCAAATTAATACTGGACTCCAAGCCTGCTAGCTGTAAGGTCTACCCGCTGGCACCAAAGAAGCAAGACAAACTCAATGCCTTCCTGCAGGAGAACTTGGCCTCTGGCTGCATCTGCCCCTTTAAATCCCCATTAGCCTCTCCAGTCTTTTTCATCAAGAAGAAGGATGGCTCCCTCTGACTGGCCCAGGACTATCAGGTGCTTAATGCCATGACAGTGAAGAACTGCTACCCCCTCCCTCTCATCTCAGAGCTCATCAACAATCTCTGGGGAGCATGGTACTTCACTAAATTGAACATCTGGTGGGGCTACAACAACATATGGATCCAGGAGGGAGACAAGTGGAAGGCTGCCTTCTGGACCAATCAGGGATTGTTCAAACCTCTGGTCATGTTCTTTGGACTCACCAACAGCCCTGCCACTTTCCAGACAATGATGAACAACATCTTCTGGGACCTGACAGTGGAAGGCACAGTGTGCATATACCTTGCCAACATCTTCATTTACACTAAAACTTTAGAGGAGCACCACCAGATCATGCACATCATCTTAGAATACCTCTGCCTTCACCAACTCTACCTCAAACTGGAGAAGTGTGAGTTTGAGCAAACCCAGATTGAGTATCTTGAGTTGATCATCTTGCACAGAGCTGCAGAGATGGGTCTGGTGAAGGTGGCAGGTATGGCAGAGTAGCTGGAGCTCAAGAACAAGAAGGAAGTGCAGGCCTTCTTAGGGTTCATCAACTTCTACCAGAGGTTCATCCAGGATTTCTCCCATCATGCCCAACCATTGTTTGACCTCACTGCTAAGGATGCTGCCTGGAGATGGCAGTCCCTGGAGCAGACAGCTTTTGACAATCTCAAGTGCACCATCACCTCTGGACCTGTCCTCCTTTTTCTGGACAATGACTACCCCTTCTAGGTGGAAGCTGACAGCTCTGACTTTGCCATTGGAGCTGTTCCATTGCAAAAATCCTGGAAGGATGAAAAGTGGCATCTGGTGGTCTTTTACTTGAAGAGTCTGAATGTGGTCAAATGCAACTACAAAATCCATGACAAGGAGATGCTGGCCATCATCTGGCCCTTTGAGGAATGGTGGCACTTCCTGGAGGGCATGTAGCATAAGTTTGAAGTCTGGACAGATCACAAGAACTTTGAATATTTCTAGATGGCCAAAAAGCTTAATTGCCAACAGGCCTAGTGGTCCCTCTATTTAGCCAACTTTGACTTCTTGCTGCACCACAAGCCAGGCTGGAGCATGGGGAAGCCAGACACCCTGTCCCAGAGAGCAGACTATGGTATCAGGGGAAATAACAACAGTAGCATTGTGCTCCTCCAGCTCAAGCTGTTTGTGATTCAAGCCATGGAAGGCCTAGCCATCAAGGGGGTGGAGGTGAAGATCCTCTGAGATATCCAGTGGTGTGGCACATCAGTGGGTGGCAGAGGCATGGGAATGACTGTGTAGGTGACTGGAGTTGGCCAAAGTGCACAACAAGGGATCACTGAGAGTTCTGGGGGTCTCCAGAGATCTCCAGGAACCTGTAGAGCATCCTGGAGCTGTTGAACAAGCCTCAGGGAAGCAGAACTAGGTGAGGAGAGTTGGTGTCAGACAGGGGCAGAGGTCAGAAAAGGGTAGTCCTCTGACAAAACCCAGATTGAATACTTTGAGTTGATCATCTTGCATGGAGCTGCAGAGATGAATTTGGTGAAGGTGGCAGGTGTTGTGGAGTGGCTGGAGCCCAGGAACAAGAAGGAAGTGCAGGCCTTCCTAGGTTTCACTAACTTCTACCAGAGGTTCATCCAAGACTTCTCCCATCATGCCCAACTACTGTTCAACCTTACCACAAAGGATGCTGCCTGGAGTTGGGGCCCTCCAGAGCAGATGGTGTTCAACAATCTCAAGCATGCCATCACCTCTGGACCCATCCTCCTCTTTCTAGACAATGACTTCCCCTTCTGGGTGGAAGTCAATAGCTCCAACTTTGCCACTAGAGCTGTTCTGTCACAACAATTCCAGGAGGACAGAAAATGGCATCCAGTGGCCTTCTACTCCAAGAGTCTGAATGCAGTGGAGTGTAACTACAAAATCCATGACAAGGAGATGCTGGCTATCATCCAGTCTTTTGAGGAGTGGTGGCATTTCCTGGAGGGCACATGACATAAGTTTGAAGTGTGGATGGATCACAAGAACCTTGAGTATTTCTGGATGGCCAAGAAGCTCAACTGCTAGCAGGCCCAGTGGTCCCTCTACCTAGCCAACTTTGACTTCTTGCTGCACCACAAGCCAGGCTGGAGCATGGGGAAGCTGGATGCTCTGTCCCAGAAAGCAGACCATAGTACTGGGGAAGATGATAACAGTAACATTGTGCTTCTCTGGCCCAAGCTGTTTGTGATCCAAGCCATGGATGGCCTAGCTGTTGAGGGGGTGGAGGTGGAGATCCTCTGGGATATCCAGCAGGACAACCAAGATGGTCTGCAGGAGGAACTGGTTGCTCAGATGGCCAGGGTGCTCAAGTCAGGATGTACTACTGGTGTCAAATCAGTCCATACAGACAAATGGGCCATCTGTGATGGGCTCCTGACCTTCCAGGATTGCATCTATGTGCCCAACAACCTGGAGCTCTGCCAGAGGATTGTAGAGCAGCACCATGACTCCCAGATTGCAGGACACCCCAGCTGGTGGAAAATGTTAGAGCTGGTGTCCTGGCACTACTGGTGGCCCCAGATGTCCTGGTATATTGGGTCCTACACTAGTATATGTGATCTCTGTTTCTGGACTAAGCCCCAATGCCACCTGCCCTCTGGCCAGCTGCACCCCCTGCCTATTCCTGTGAAGTGATGGAGCATTGCCTTGGTAGATTTCATCATAGAACTCCCAATGCCTATGGCTATGATGCCATCATGGTAGTGGTGGACCTCTATGGCAAGCAAGCACATTTCATTCCTACTCACACCACTTGCTCTGCCATGGGCACTGCTAACCTATACTAGAGGAATGTCTGGAAGTTGCATGGCCTCTCTGATGCTTATGTATCTGACTGAGGCCCACAATTCATGGCATACTTCACTTGGGAGCTCTACTGACTACTCAACATGAAGCTGCACACCTCCACTGCCTACCACCTGCAGTTTGACAGCCAGACCAAGCATGTGAACCAGAAGCTTGAGCAATACCTCCACCTCTTCTGCAATGAGCACCAGGATGACTGGGACAAGCACCTCCCTGATGCTGAGTTCCAGTACAACAACCACATTCATGTGACCACCCAATATTCACCCTTTTTCCTGGACACCAGACATCACCTGTGCATGGGCTTTGAACCCCAGGCCCAACCTTTAGAGAATGAGGCTGTAAATGAGTTCATGGACCAGATGAAGATTGCACAGGAAGAAGCCACAGCAGCACTGGCAAAGGTGAAGGATGACATGGCATGGTACTAGAACTGTGGAAGGACCCTGGCATCCCAGTACAAGCTGTCATGACCCATCTCTGAACCCCCACCAGACCCCAGACCTCCCTGAACCACCCTAGCAAGACTGGAACATACTCTCCCTTGCCCCCAACATCCACAATGCCTTCCCACCCTCCCAGCACCCACTCTGGCAACTCATGAGGCTTCTCCAGAAAACCCCAACACTTCTCTGGCAGTCCCTGTGATTTTCCCAAGATCCCCTCAGACTCTGGGCAAGTCCACCCACCCCGGCATGCATCATGGTTACATATCAATGCAAGACCACCACCAACTAGCCAGTCTTGGGACACCCCAAACAACTATACCTGAGACCTGCCTGCACAACCCAACCTCAGACCTGCAATCCCAGAGAAGTTTCCCCTGCAGGTACTTAAGCCATGGTGTCATAGTAGCTAGGTAGTCTTGATATTACCTACCTTCTCATGTTTGTTACATCTCTCATGTATCTGTCTCTTTGTTCCATCTAGTCTCATTGAATCTGATTTCTCTCTTGATTGCATTTATCCCCATCTTATCAGTCTTGATCTTATCAGTTTCCTTTCTCATCTCTTGTCTATTTCCTAAAGTCTTGTCTTGTCTCATTCCTATCTCTTGCCTCATCTCAACTTCCAGGACCTCCTGCACCCATAACCTGGACTCACTGAGTTTGTTATTAATACTTTGGAGCTCTATACTGCATGTGCCTCCTACTTGCCCACCACTCTGCTTTCCACAGGATCTGCAGAAACACCCCAGACTTCTCTGAACCTCCACTATCTCCTTTCCCTACCCCATTTCACTCTTCTGGAGCTCACTGGAGTTAGGGATTGTAGGTTTAGACATCATGTTTGCCTAGTAAGGGACTCACCCAGTGTAGCTGAGCCCTTGGGTCAGCAAAACCTGACATAATATCAAGACTCTCCCCTTACTCTATTCCCAATGTCTAACTACAGTCCCACATATCTGCCTACTAGTTACCTAACTGACTATTATGGTAGGCTGGTTCCTAACTCCTACTATCCCCCATTGTATCTGATGCCTGACTGCTATGTCACAGCCATCCTGCAGTACTGGGCCCTGGAACTGAACCATGCCCCCTATGACCCATCTGTTAGTCAGGGCCCACCTTCAGATTGGTGCCACCCCTTGCTATACCTCATCAAAGAGACCTACTTCCACCTACAACCTAAAACCCTGCTGGCTCCTTGGGCACCTATGGCCCTGGCCCCCTTGGCTTTCCTCCCTAAGGCCTACTATGCCTATCCTGCCCCCACTGCAGCCCTGGTCCCCCTAGAACAGCTTGATAGATATTTCCCCCCATGGCCCCAGCCCTTTGCTGCCCCCTTCATCCAAGCCCCACCCTCCTCTAGGTGGCAAAGAGTCAAAGCCTATGTCCAACAATGCAATGAGGTCCTCTGCTTGCTCTGCCTAGCTCCCACAGAATTCACCAAGAGGGCAAGGGCCCTCTTCATCAGTTTGGGACACCAAAATATTATGGGAACACCAGAGACCTGGGCAGATTGCCTCCTGGACTTCTATAAGTGCTACCAACAAGTGCCCTTCTTGAAAATGTCAGGAGCACCCTCAGAATTGATGCTAGACTCTGGAAAGAACTCTGTGCACTGGTTGACAAAATACACACCAGTCTGAACCCTCATTGCTTTGAAGACCCCTTGGACCTCACCCACTCCTTCCATGTGCAATGGGAAGAACCTGCCAGGGCCTCAGCTGAGGCCCTGACCCCCATTGCTTGACAACAGGAAGAGCTCAATGCTGCACCCAACATTCTGAGGTCCCTCAATCCTGCTGGGGGATTATTCAACCAGCCCACTGCCCACACTCTGGCCCTCTCTGCTCACTCCCAGGCTAACTCCCAGGCTAACTCTGTCTCCAGTGCCTTCTGCACCTGGGACCAGCCCACTGAACCCAAATGCCTCATTCAGAAACCTCTCTACCCCCCACCCCCCAATGGCAACCTTGCTTCCACTCACACCCTCTCCTACATCAACAAACTGGAGAACCCAGGCAGGAAACCTGCCCCTCAAGAAGAAGCTCCTGAGCTCCCCAGGGACTAACTCTCCCATATTGACCTTTGCCCCTCCCAGGGATATGCCCCACCCCCCTGTAACCCCCACCCTGTCTCTGGCAGCCTTTTGGCCTCAGAGCCCCCAGGGCAATCCCTTCCCTTGCACCACCCTGACCCCCACCTATTCCCTTGCCTAACTGCCATGCTGATGCTAACAATCTTGGACTGCCAACTCCCAGAGGACTGCCTCCCCCTCACTGAGCCCTAAAACCCCCCCTGAGTAAAGTTGGCCTGAACTCTGGTGGCAGACCTCCCCACAGCAGACCTCCCAATGGTGGACCTCCTGGTGGATGGGGCCTGGCCATGAATAACTTTCCCCCTTAGTACAGAGGTGGGAACAACTACTATTATTATTACAATGCTGAACCCCTGCCCTGAACCCAAAATGCCCAGGACAACACACACAACATACTGGCCTAGGAAGGAAAGCTTGACATCCAGAAACTGGAATCCTTCAATAGCCAAGACTCCCAGAAATGGCAGACATTCCTGACACAATGTCTTACAATGTTCCAAGCTAAGCCCATCACTTTTCAGCTTGAGAACTCACAAGTAGCTTTTGTCACCTCCTACTTACAGGGCATTGCTTTTGATCACTACACAGCATTGCTCTGGTTCAACCCCAACAACCTGATACTCTCAAATTGGCCCACCTTCACACAGGAATTCTCCAGTAAGTTCAGAGTATTTGACACTGTAGCAGAGGCAGAAGAAAACCTCTACAACCTTTGGATGCATGACAATAAATGATTCATGACCTTCATCATCCAGTTCAAATAGGAGGCCTATGAAACCAGCTAGAACTACAACACTCTCTGGTTTGCCCTTTGCCACGCCCTCCCACAATGGATTAAGGACATCCTCTGCCTTGCACCTAAACAACCCACATATGACAGATACAAGGTGCTCATCACCCAGATCAATCAGCACTATTGGGAAGACCAGAGTGAGAACCAAGGCTCACAGAACAACTGGAACCCATCTGGCAACCCAGGTTGGCAACTCAGAGCAACCAACAACCCCTGAACCATTGCTCCTGTAATACTTGCTAACCCCATACCCCAGTTCTCCCCTGGACAAGGTCCAGTTAATGCCCCTTGGAATTCCAGACCTTGACCCCCCACCCAACTTAACACCACCAATCTCTGCAATGCTCCAGGCTCTCCAGACCCTGAACCTGATGATTCCCCAGACCTGGATGGCCCCCTGGACTCCACAAACAATCAGGAGGCCCTGTGCACCAATTGGATCAAGGACCAGCCCTGGATTGACATCCTAATGAAGACCCAGGCATGTCAACAAAAGGAAGGAGCATGTATCCTGTGTGGTGAGCAGGGTCATTCATTAACAATTGCCCTAAATGCCAGGTGATGGGATGTGCCATCTGGATCATCAATGGAGAGGACTGTGACTATCAGTTCACAGAAAATGACCCAGCAGTTTAGGTCCCAAAGATGCACTAAATTGTAGATCAGACTCTGACATCTTCTCTGCCTCAGCTACTTTCCTCCACACAATGGTAATTGCCCTGGACACCCTCCTGACTCATCTCCCCTTGCATTCTGCCCACAATCTCCTTCTCTGTACCACCCTCCCCTTCATCTCTGACCCTGTGCCTACCTTGATTGACAGTGGTGCAACAGACAACTTCATTGACAAATTCCTGGTGGCCCTTGCTCCACAACCCCCCTAATACCTCCTCCTCCTGATCCCCCTAAAACTCTTTGACAGCAATCTGACCTATGTAGGTGACATCACCCACTGTGTAGAAATGAGGATCACTTTCACCAATGGGCAACAGCAGGACCTCCAGCTACTAGTCATCAAGTTGCATGCCTCTGCCTCCCTCATCCTTGGGTTTTACTGGCTCCAAGCAACCAACCCTTGTATTGACTGGTCAAGTCTCACCCTCTGCCTTGATTGGGACAACTTGCCTGACCTGGGGCCCATCCCCTTCAACATCCTCACCACTCATGATGTTTCAGGAGTCACTCCAGACATTCCCCCCACCCCCCCCCCCCCCCCCCCCCCCCCCCCCCCCCCCCCCCCCCTCCCCCTCCCCCCCCCCCCCCCCCCCC
>JAGGAV010000524.1:0-11317 GCA_017657295.1 Termitomyces sp. DKA64
GTAGTTATGTCTATAGACCCTTGTATAGTACTGAATAGACTTTGGATCTCCCTCTGCCAGTTGTGTGACTTAGCCACAGCCTCCAGAGGTTGCCCTTACAGACCCATCCCCTTCAACATTCCTCCCCACTACAATGTCTTGGAAGTCACCCCTGATGTTCCCCAAACCCCTCTGCTGCTCTGCTCACAATCCATATGATCATTCATCATCAATGCCTGCCTCAGCAACTCCCCCACCATCCTCTCCACCCTCATCAACAGTGAAGCCTCTAGAACCTTTGTCAGCAACCAGCTCAACCTCCCCCACAAACCCCTTGACATGCCTTTGGAGCCACAGCTGTTTGATAGAAGATCTGCCACCTCTGGGATCACCAAATTCCACTCTGGCTCTCTCACCCTCAACAATAGCCTGCAATTTCTGACCCACCTCCTTGTTACCCAACTCCCTGAGGCAACCCTGATTGTGCTCAGACTGCCCTGGCTATGCAATGTCAACCCCAACATCAACTGGAAGGACCTCACCATATGGTTTCCTGGCCCTGAAGCCTGCCTGGCAGCTGCCATCACTCTCCACCCTTACTCCCCTCACAACTCTGACAACTTTGATTTGGCCCCCAGCAGTACTGGAGCCACCAGAACCCCCACCTTGCCTAAGGATGACCCTGGAGAGGAGAAAGAAGTGCCCCCACCCTGAACTCCTGCAGGCACATCCCAACAGCTTCCCCCCAACATTCCCTGCAACTGGTACAAGGGCCCAAACTACCCCACTTGACCCCCAGCAATCCTGGACCCCACCACTGCACCCCCAACACCTGACACCATCAATCTGGAAGCCCTCAACATCAAAATCATTGGCACCATTCCTTTCACATGGATCTTGCAGGATGGCACCCCTGCCTTCCAACTCCAGGTCACCCCAACACTTCCAGAAGAACATATCTGCACCAGCACCACCTCACCTGAGACTCCAAAGACAGAGGAACAAATATTATGCAAAGTAGTTCCTCCAGAGTACCATGAATTTGCTGACATGTTCTCTGAAGGAAGTATGAAGGAACTTCACCTGCACCAATCCTACAACCACATGATTGATCTCAAAGACAGCACCTCCCCCCCCTTTGGCAAGATCTACAACATGTTAGCAGTTGAACTCTGGGCTCTCAAGGACTACCTTGATGACATGCTCAGGAAGGGCTTCATCTGACCCTTGATCTCCACCACCAGAGCCCCTGTCCTTTTTGCCAAGAAGAAGGATGGCTCCCTCCATCTTTGTGTGGATTACTGGGGACTTAACAAAGTCACCAAAAAGAACCAGTATCCCCTTCTCCTGATTGGTGACCTTGTTGACTGCTGTCACAACCTGTTCCCAGACCCCCTGCCTCACCCCTGGACTTTGCCCAGCCAAGCCCAGCAAGCCCCAGAGCATGTCCCCCTCCCCCTTCAACCCCTGCGATCCTCTCCTACCCTTGGCACCTGCTCTGGCAAACTCCAATGTTTCTCTGGAGATTCCCAATGCTTCCCCAGCATACCCTGGTAACTCCAATGGACCCTTGGCACATCTCCCATGAACCCTATCAAGCCCCCTGACCATTTCCAAGCTCCTGGGCATCCCTGACACCTTTCCTGACCCTGGCCCACACTGCTGACTTGCTCCCTCAGTCCATTGCATCACTTGGAGGCTTCCTGATGACTACAGCATAACCCAAGTTCCCATCAGTTCCCATCACCCACAACCTGCATCCTGTCAGTTCTCATCAGAATACTGCTGCAGCCTGCCAACTGATCAGAACCAACACACAGTGGCCCTGTGTGTCTCTGTTGAGTCCTGCTGTCACACCTGCAATCCCTAGAAAAGGTCCCATAGCCAGTATATAAGTCATAGAACAGTATCTGTTACAGTAGCCTTGATATTACTTTAGATTACTGTTTTGTCTTGTGTGTTTCCATCTCATTGTTCTGTCTTGTCCATTTTGATCTTGTCAGTTCTGATCTTATCAGTTTCCTTTTCCATCTCGTCTCTGTCTCTATCTTCTAAGTCTTGTCTTGTCTTGTTTCCCTAATTTTCTTATCTTATCTCAACTCTCCTGGCTACATTTGACTCTCCCCTATTGCTCCAACTCTTTCTCTCAACTCTAGACCTCCAAAACCCTCCCTGCACCCCAACTTGGAGCCCAGCCCCAAGTTCCCCTTTATTCTTGATCTTTGACTCTGGAGCTCTGTCTCATACTTGCTCCCCACTTGTCCATCACCCCCACTCCTCTGTACACTCTTCTGGAGCACTCTAGACTTCCCCAGAGCACCTTTCCACACTTTGTCCACCCAGTTTCACTCTTCTGGAGCTCACTGGAGCATGGGACAGTAAGTGTAGATGTTGTGTCTGCCTAGTAAGGACTTGCCCAGTGCAGCTGAGCCCCCAGGTCAGCAGAACCTGACATAATATCAAGGCTTCCCCTTACCCCATTCCTGATGTCTGCTTACAATCTTGCATACCTGCCTCCTGGCTATCTTATTGACCATTACAAAAGGTTGGTACCTGACCCATATTACCCCCTGTTCTATCTGCAGATACCTGACCATTATGTCTCACCCACTCACCAGTACTGGATCCCAGATCAGAACCCAATCCCCTACAGCCCATCAGTCAGTCAGGGACCTCCCCCAGGCTGGTGCTACCCCCCATTGTACCCTGTTGAAGGGACCTACCCCTGCATGCAACCTGAAGGCCCTACTACTCCTACTCAATCCCTGCTGTGGCCCTGGTCCCCTCAGAACAACTTGACAGCTACTTCCCCCCTTGGCCCTGACCCTCCATTGCTCCCCTAGTCCAAGTCCCACCATCCCCCAGACAGCAATGGGTTGAGACCTATGTTTCAACAGTGTGATGAGGTCCTCTGCTCCCTTTGCCTCTCCCCCACCAACTTTGCCAGATATACATGAGCCCTCCTCATTGGCCTGGGACATCATAACATCTCCAGGACACTGGAGACATGGGCAGACCACCTCTTAACCTTCTACAAGATATCAGCAGGACAACCTCCCCAAGAACATCAGGAGGACCCTCAAAGTCAACTCCAACTTCTGGAATAAACCCCATGCCCTGATTGAGGAGATCCACACCAGCCTAAATCCCTGCTGGTTTGAGGACCCCTTGGACCCCACCCACTCCTTCCATGTACAGTGAGAAGAACCTGCTGGAGCATGAATGA
The DNA here is from genome assembly GCA_017657295.1 of Termitomyces sp. DKA64. Lineage (NCBI taxonomy): Eukaryota > Fungi > Basidiomycota > Agaricomycetes > Agaricales > Lyophyllaceae > Termitomyces > Termitomyces sp. DKA64. Next base: position 3,206 of record JAGGAV010000524.1, read on the forward strand.
GAGCCCCAGCCCCCATCCCCCACTAGCAGAAAGAGCTCAATGCCACATCCAACATCCTGAAGTCCCTCAACCCTGCTGGAGGACTTTTTAATCAACCTGCTGCCCACACCTTGGCTCTTTCCACTTGCTCCAGGGCTAACACCATCCCTGATGCCCCCTGCACTTGGGATCAGACCACTGAACCTGAGCACTGCACCCAGAAGGCACTCCAACCCCTCCCCAACAATAACCTCCTATCCATCTACACCCTCTCCTACATTGATGAACTGGAGGACCATAGTGAGGAACCTGCCCCTTGAGAAGGAGCCCAGGAGCTCCCCAGGAACCAACCCCCTCATCTCAACCTCTGCCCCACCCAGGAATATGCCCTGCCCCCTTGCAACAATGCTCTGGTCACCCTCTGACAACCCCCTGGCCCTGGAGCCACAAGAACCACCCTTCCCTCAACACTGCACTGACCTCCCTTCTCTAACCAACCTGCCCACACCAATAATCTTGGACTGCTGACCCCCAGAGGACCTCCCTGGGCCACAGGACCCCCTCCAGTTAATACAGGACTGAACCCTGGTGGCAGACCCCCCAACAGTGGACCTCCAGGTGGATGGGGCCTGGCCATGGGCAACTTCCCCCCCCCAGTGCAGAGGCAGAAACAACAATTATTACTACTACTACACTAGACACCCACCCTGGAACCAAAACAATCAGGACAACACCTATGACACTCTGGCCTGGAAGGAAGACTTGACATTCAGAAACCAGAACCTTTCAATGGCCAAGACCCTCAGAAGTGGCAGACCTTCCTGACAAAATGTCTCGCCATGCTTCAAGCTAAGCCCATCACTTTTCAGCTTGAAAGCTCACAAGTAGCCTTTGCCACCTTGTACCTGCAGGGCACCACCTTTGACCCTTATACAGCACTGCTCCAGTTTGATCCTGGTAACTCTACTCTCCAACTGGCCCACCTTCACTCAGGAATTCTCTGGTAAGTTTGGAGTATTTGACACTGTAGCAGAGGTGGAAGAAAATGTGTACAACCTCCAGATGTGCAATAATGAATGCTTCATAACCTTTGTTATCTGGTTCAACTGGGAAGCCTATGAGACCAGCTGGAACTACAATTCTCTCTGGTTCACCCTTTGCCATGCCCTCCTGCAATGGATCAAGGATGTTCTCCACCTTGCCCCCAAGCAACCCATGTATGACAGCTACAAAGCACTCATTATGCAGATTGATCAGCATTACTGGGAGGACTGGAGCAAAAAGCAAGGTCTGCAGAGCAACTGGAACACCCCCAGCAACCCCAGTTGGCAAGCCAGAGCAAGCAACAACAACTAGACCCTTGCCCCTGCAATGCCTGCTAAATCTGCACCCTGCATGCCCTCTGGACAAGGTCTGCCCACCACAAACTGCTCTCCTGAACCCTGCCCTACCATCCAGCTTGCCATCACCAACCCCTGCAAGGCCCTGAACCCTCTGCACCCTGACCCAACCCTCCAGATCCCAACAATAGCCTGGACCCCCCTGACAATCAAGAAGCCCTGGGCATCAGCTGGATCAAAAACAGACTCTGGATTGATGTTCTGGCAGAGACACAGGAGCAGTGACAGAAGGAGGGAGCATGCATTATGTGTGGTGAGCAGGGCCACTTCATGAACAATTGCCCTAAACACCAGATTATGGGACATGCCATCTGGACCATCAATAGGGACAACTGTGAGTACTAGTTTACAGAAAATGATCCTGCAGTTTGAGCCCTGAAGGCACCACACATTGCAAATCAGACTCCTATGTCCTCCTTGCCCCAGCTAATATTCCTCCATGCAATGGCCATCTCTCCCAGACACTCTCTTGGTAAATTACCCCCACTCCCCACCCACTCCCCTCAACCTCTGCACCACCCTCCCATTGTTCTGCAACTCCACATCCCTGGGCTCCCTTAACTCCAGACCACTAACTCCCTGTCAACTGGTCAAACCCCACCCCTCTGCTTGATTGGAACAGTTGGACACCTCTGAGACCTGCCTCCTGCCATGTCTCACCCCTACCTGAAGTCTTGGAAAACTTCCCAGGCATTCCACATAACCAGTACACAGGCCAGACTTTTCCAGGTGTAATCTTGACAACCCTGGCACTCTGACCAGGTTCCTAACACCTCTGCCTAGCTTGGGACCCCCACCAACAACACTTGGAAACCCCAGAGGAGCTTTCCAGCACCCCGGCCAAGCCCTGGGATGCCTACTGGCAACACTCCACCAAGCTCTGGAGCCCCCAGGACTGGCATGAACAGACAGCTGTAGTGGGCACACCTCCAGATTCATTAGGGATGCAACTCCCCCAACAACCCCCTATGTTTCTCATTTCTATAATCCTTATCCAGTCTAAAAGAGCATCCTAGAACCATCAAGAATAATAAAATACATGACTATAAGTACAAAACAAACAGTTGACACAGTATAGAACAGCAAAAAGCCCAAGAAATTCACTCCAAGGTCCCCCTCACCACTCCTACTCCAGAGTCCCCCTCTCCATCACCACTACTGCCAGGTCCATCTCCATTTGGGCTGCCATGGTAGCCAGAAGATCCTTGTGCCATGGCAGCACCTCTCCAATATCCACTGCCACCTCCTACCATGACCCTGGATCCACCAAATTCCTCTGCCAATGACCTGCCAGTAGCCACCCCATTTGCCCCACTCCTTGCTCCATCTCTGGAGGAAGATCCCCAATCAACCTCCTCATGCCATCCTGGATTAAGGAGAAGGCCATGGATACCCCATCCAGGAGGATTTGGTGTTCACAGACCCAACCTGGGGGGGAAAAGTGCAAGGTTAGCAGCAGAAGGACTGGAGCAAGAAAAATACTTGCAAAGATCCCCCCTTCACCCTGAGGCCACTTCATTGGCCAACCACTCCTCCCTTCTCCATCCCTCCTTGATCTCTAGCCTGACTGCCCATGCCTTGGGGATCCCTTGCTGCTCAATTGCCCCCATGGACTGGGCCTCCAATTGTCCCAGTTGCTCCCACAACCCCTGAACCTCCAACACATGTTGGGAGGCCATTTGAATGGTGGCCTTGTGGTCCCACTGTGTCACATTCCTATCTGTCTGCATCCTTCCCCACTCCTCCCTTGCCTGCCAGAGTTCCTCCCCTTGCCTTCAGAGCTCCTTGTCCTTACTCTGGAGCTCTCCCTCTTACTCCTGCAATTGCTCCATCAGCTCCTCCATGCAATGGCAAAGGTTCTTGACCACAGACAAAGATGGGGACTCCAGAGGGCACAGGACAGGCTCCACTAAGGCCCCTGAACCAGGAGGAGAATATATGTGGGAACCCAGGAGCCCTGCCGTTAACATGTTGCCCTGCAGCCACTTGCTAGGCCCAGCCTCCAGAGGGGGGGATGCCCTGTGCTTTCCCTTATCCAGTGCTGCTCAGACCCCCTCCCTTTGCCCAACCTCCTCCCTACCCTCCAGACTAGAACACACTGCTTGTGACAAACCCTTGCCCCTGCCCAACACCCTTCCCCTCTGCCCCTTGCCCAGCCACTCTGCAACCCATGCCACCTCCCAACCCTGCTCTGCAGCTATACAAGTGGCCCACCAGTCCTGCAAGATGGAACATTTGTTGTGCCTAGTGCAACACAGGCCCTGCCTTGCCCCCTGGGCTTTGCCCAGCCAAGCCCAGCAAGCCCTAGAGCATGTCCCCCTCCCCCTTCAACCCCTGCAACCCTCTCCTACCCTTGGTGCCTGCTCTGGCAAACTCCAATGTTTCTCCAGAGATTCCCAATGCTTCCCTGGCATACTCCAGTGACTCCAACAGACTCTGGCCACATCTCCCATGGACTCTATCAAGCCCCCTGACCTGCAGACCAATTGGCATCTGAATACCCATGGAATGATATGTCCATTCCTACATCATTTCCATTGAACCTGAGCTCCATGCCACATGTGGTGTTCAAGTAGCATAAGATCCATTTTATGGCTGTCCAATGATGCTGTTTGGGGTTTGAATTGAAGCAACCTAGAACCCCAACTGCATAAGCTATGTCAGGGCATGTTCCCATCATGGTGTACATGAGAGAGCCCATGATGCTGGCATATGAGACATGTTTACCTCCTATTTCCATCTCTATGATTGTGGCATCATCAGTTGGATTGTTGGAGGTAAGTTGTGTGTTTGCAGCCATGGGTGTCCTCATGGGCTTAGAGTTTTCCATTCCACACTGTTTGACTATGGTCTTGATGTACTGTTCTTGCAACAATGATATGGTGTGTGATTTGCAATCCCATTTGATTTGGATTCCAAGGATGTATGTGGCAGGTCCAAGGTCATGCATCTTGAACATGTTCAAAAGTTTGGTTTTAACATTGTTCATGAAGGACTGTGAGTTTGAAGCAAGGAGGAAATCATTGACATAAATAACTAGGAAACAAATCTTATTTCCTTCCTTGTAGATGTATAGACAGGTTTTGGTGTTGAGGCATGAGAACCCTAGTCCATGGAGCTTCTTGTCAAGTGTTTGGTTCTACATGCAACCTTCTTGCTTCATCCTGTACAATGAACATTTCAGCCTCCAACAATGGTCACAAGGTACTGCAATGCCATTGGGTGGCATCATATAAAGCTCCTCTTTGAGCTCACCATTGAGGTAAGCAGTGGCTATGTCCATTTGATGTAGTTCAAGATTGTACTTGGCCACAATGGCCAGTATTATGTGAATTGACTCTAGGTTTGCAACTGGTGCCCACACTTCCTTGTAATCTATGCCTTCAATTTGGGTAAATCCACATGCAACAATGTGAATTTTGTGATGCTCAATATTTATGTTAGCATCATACTTAGTGCCAAAAACAAGCTTGGAGGTGATTGGTTTCACACCTTTGGGGATGGGCATGACTTCATGGATGCCATTGTTAACAAGATTTTGGATCTCCTCTTGCAGCATGTGTTTCCAGTACTCACTGTCTGGCCCTTTGAAGGCTTCCTTGGCATTTTGTGATAGAGGGTGTTTGGAAGGGCCATTCTGTGAAATCCCAGTGAAGTGTATGTCTTCTCCTTCATTCTCTGATATTGTCAGCTCACTCAAGTCACTGAGTTCTAGGTTGTCCACCCTTGCTTGTACATTGAGTAATGTTTGGTGAGTGGCATCTGGTTGCTCTTCCACATTTGTGTTGTTGAGGCATACACATTTCTCAGCTTGGCTTTCATCCCACTTCTGCTTCTGCACCCTTATGGCTTGACAATAGTCCTCATCTCAGACAACTAGTCTTTGGGTGCAAGTGCTCCATTCCCTTTGTGGTCTTGAGGTGCCTCCCACTGACTCTGATGTCAATTCTGCAATTTGCTTTCATTTTGCAGGAACATTTGTTTGCACTGGCAGATTAGGGGTATGTTGAGTTGGGGAGGTAGGTTTTTGGATAGGTGGAGTTTGCTGATGTCCACATTGAAGTATGTCTTTATGTCTTTCTTAAATTCATGGAGCTATAGCACTGCTTTGCTCTTTTAATCCATGAAGTACACCCAGGATAAGCATCCATATCCATCTATAAGCAATATCCAGTAGTGATTTCCATGTCAGTCAGCTGGTTTTATGGGTCCTCCAACATCTGAATGGATGATTTGAAATGGGTGAGTTGCCTTTTGCCCTTCATGTTTGAAAGGGAGTTTCTTGGATTTGGCTAGGACACATGTTTTACAGAACTTCACCTTTCCTGTTGTTTTATCAACACCCTTGATGTGCCCATCTTTGACTATTTGTATCAGGCAGTTTGGCAACATGTGAGCAAGACAGCAGTGTAGAACATTAATGTCAATAGATGTATGAGCATGTAGTTTAGGCATGATATTCAGGTGGTAGAGTTTGCCCTTGTGCACTCTGGAAAATACCACTTTGTGGCCTTTCACAGTTTTGATTTTACATTTTCCATGCTTAAATGTGGTGTAATAACCAGCCTTTTTGAGGCAATGGATGGAAATGAAAGAAAGTTGGAATGCAGGTACATGGAGAATGTTCTTGAGGTTTGTGACTCTAGTTTGACCATTGACTTCACACTCAAGTGTGGCTGTGCCAATTCCAGTGGCCTCAACAAACAAATCATTGCCAAAGTAGACTTTTCATGGTGTTTTAAGTTCCTTGAAGGTTCCACATTTAAACCAGCTTCAATGGGGCATCATGTGTGAAGTTCTAGAATCTGCAATGGTGTTTGAGTGTGTGGAATTTTTTGAAGCACTTAAAGTTTTAGAGACATGAGCAGATAGTCTACTAGTACCTCCCATGTCACTATCCATGTCATCAGAGCCTCCAGAGTCTGACAATGAGTCATGGCTAGCACAATTTGCTGTGATGCTTGCCTTCCCCTTCTTTTTCTTTCCCTTTTTCTTCTGATCCTTTGATGTCTGACACTCACTGGTGTTGTGAGTGGATGAGTTATGGTGATTGCACCATTTCTCAGACTTGCTTTTGGGCTTCTGTTTTGCATTGGCTTTTAAAACTGTGTCAGCAGATGCACCTTGTGGTGCAGTTTCCATAAAGGTAAGGTGGTCTGAAAGCTCTGAGAATGTGAGCAGTTTCCTGGGCGCCAGCAAGTTCAAAACAGTTGCACACAAAGATTCCCAGATGTTGTCATCTGGTAGTGAGTGCAGTAGAATGAAAGCTAGGAACTCCCAGTCAATCTGATTCTTCATGGCAGTGAGCTTTGTGTCAGCAGCAGAGATTGAGGATAAATAGTCACTGAGAGCTGATGGGAGGCTGTCCCATTTGATGTTGAGCATTGAGATGAAAGTGTAGAAGGCACTGACTCTGACATTTGTGTTTTGGTGGATTTTGATGAGTTTTTCAAACATGTCCTTGGCATGTGGTAGGTTGCTGACTTCAAGAGCTAATTGATCCAATATGTACACAATGATAATGCCAGAGGCTTTTGAGTCTCAAACAGTCCAGCTGTCAGAGTGTGGTTGGGTTGACATACTTGAGTATATGACTGGTGCATTTTCTGTAGTTGGGGGAAGGGTAGTGATTATGTCCCAGACTTTCTCCTGGCATAACTTTGCTGTGACATGGATTTTCCAAATCTGAAAGTTGTCTGGTCTGGTGAGCATAGGGCATACAGCTGTCTCAGAGGATGACATGACATGATGTCTGTACAGGTTCTCATATGCCTGTATAAGTCAAGGTTGATCCAGGTGATCTTGGGAAGGTTGGGGGGCATGGTGGCTCAGCTGGCACCACTGTGTCCCAAAAAGCAGGTCATGTGACTTGCAAGTGCAAGGTTGGGGTTTTGACTCTAGCTGGGTGCACCTGTGTGGAAAACACCTTAGACACCACATGGGTTACTTCAACACCACCAGAAAGCCACCACCCACATGTGACTGATTAGGAAGGCTTTGTTGGTCAGGCTGCCCCAGAATGACCAATCAGCATGTGATACAAAGAAGCATGGTGACCACCACACCTGTGACCAGATGAGAAAAACAGATGGTTTCCCTGGCTTGACAGATTTGGGAGAGGGTCTCAGGGTCCTCACAGACCAAGTGGGTCAAGGTACAGGTAGGCAAGAGGATAGGAGTCAATAGTTTGATCAGGCTGCTGAAGTTACTGTGTGGTCCATCAGATGGTTCAGTGAGGTAATTACTGTGGTTGCCAGTTTGATCAGGTGCCTAGCTAATTAGTCCGGCACATCTGTCACTAGGCAGCCCACTGGCCATTCCATCACAGGTTCCAAATCTCAGGATCGATCTTCCAAAAGTATTGTCTGGGCATGGAGAAAGGTGGAGTCATGACTACCCTTGGTGAGAGTTGACTAGAGGGAGGCTCTGAGCTGGCCAATTGGGTTCCAGCCCTACACCAATCAACTCTGACTAAGCCTTGCCAAGTATAGCTGGGTTCAGAAATTGGGAAGGCACATTAACAGCAGATGGTGTGGGGACTTAGTGTGTGGGAAGTAGTATGAACTCCAACAAAGTCAAATTATAGTAAAGTAGCTATGAGGTGTAACTGGCATCAGCTGAAAAGGGATCAGGCCAGAGAACTAGCCGGAGTGTCTGTAATTACCACCCCCCATTACGTACTGCGGGACCTAGGACACTATGTTCACGTGTAAAATAGGTCTCGAAACAAATA
>JAGGAV010000525.1:0-11285 GCA_017657295.1 Termitomyces sp. DKA64
CCCTGGCCAAGTTTACTTACAACAACACCCCCCACTCCACTACTGGGGTCTCCCTGTTTTTTGCCAACAAAATACAATGCCCAGCTCACCCTGTTCCTCAAGGACATCCCCTTGCATGTTGCCCACAAAGTTGCTGAAGACCTCTGGTCCCTTCATCAATTCCTCCAGGACAGGATTGACACTGCCAACTGAGCTTACTCCAAGCATGCTGACACTCAATGTGAAATGACCCCTGACTGGACTCCCAGTACACTTGTCTGGCTGGACCAGCATAACCTCAAAATCTGGAGACCCTTGGTGAAGCTTGACCATAAGTGACTTGGCCCCTTCAAGATCTTCCAGAAGGTCTCAACCCATGCTTATAAGCTTGACTTACCCCTGGGGCTGAAAGGCCTCCACCCTGTGTTCCATGTCTGCCTCCTCAAAAAGCACAACCCAGACCCCCTCCCTGGCCAACACCTGAGCTGGCCCCCATCCATTGAAGTTGAGGATGAATACCACTATGAGGCTGACAACATCCTTGACTCCTGCCTTGTCCACAGTCAGCTCCAGTACCTGGTCTGTTGGAAGGGCTATGGACCCAAGGACAACACCTGGGAACTCCAGAAGAACCTCTCCAGGGCCCCTGCCAAGCTCTGAGACTTCCACTAGCAACACCCCACCAAGCCCCAGGATCCCCAAGACTAGCATGTACAGATGGCATCAGTGGGCCTAATCCCCACCTCTGGATTCAGTAGGGATTCAACTCCTGCCAGTACCAATTATCAGCAAGAAATAGTTATTTACCAATTTTAGAGTTATATGATATACACAGTCCAGTATAATGAAAGAAAAAAAAAAGAAAATAAGAAAAAAAAAAAAGAGGGGGCCCAGGGAAGCTTGCCAGTACCAGGACCACAACTCCCTCACCCCTCCTCCTCTGAAAACCCCCTCTCCATCCCCACTATTGCCACATCCATCTCCATTTGGGCCACCACTGCAGCTAGCAGCTTCTTGCACCTCAGTAGGACCTCCCCCACATTAACTGCCACCTCCCACCAAGACCCAGGGTCCACTGAATTTTGCCAACAATGACCTGTCAACAGCTGCTCCATCTGCCCCAACTCCTGTTCAAACTCTGGCAGGAGGTCCCCCAACATTCTCTGCACACCATCCTGTATCAAGGCAAAGGCCACCATTGATTCATCCAGAAGGATCCAGTGCTCATGAACCCAGCCTAGGAAGATTTGAGGATTAGAAATAAATGCAGTCCAGGCTAAGATACTCACATAGGACCCTCCCTTGCCCTGCAGCCACCTCATTGGCCAACCACCCCTCCCAACACCTCCCTGCCTCCACCTCCACCCAGGTTGCTTGCAACTTTGGACCCACCTGCTGCTCCACTGTTGCACTCCCCTCTGCATGGGCCTCCAGTTGCCTCAGGCACCCCCAGAGACCCTGGGCCTTGGCACCCTGCTCCCTCACCTCCTGCAGCACAGACTTGCAATCCCACTGAGCTGCATCTCTATCTCATTGTGTCTCTGCCAGCTCCTCCCATAATCCCTGGAGCTCTTCCCCCTGTGCCACCAGGTGCCCCTCAAGTTCTGCTATCCTCCTGCACAGGCCAGGGTCCCCAGATGGCCCCATGAGCACTCCCAATGCTAGTGAGTATGTGTGGGATCCAGAGGGGCTGGCCATTGCCACCTCCCCCTGGGGCCTCTTACTTGGCCCAGCCTCTGGTGAGGGGGATGCCCTGCATTTCCCCTTGTCCTTAGATGACAGGGCCCCCTCCCTACATCCACCCTGTGGTGGCCCTATCTTCCCATGGGGTTGCCCCTCCCCCTTCCCACCCTCTGCCCCAGGACACATGACCTGCAACACACCTCTGGATACCCAACCCCTGTGCCCCTCTGCCAGCTACTCTGAGACCCACTCCCAGTCTCACCCCTGCTCTGCAGCTCTCATGCCTTGCACAACATGGCAGGCACATGGAAGAGTTGTGATGGGACTCAGCTACCAGCTCCTCAAACTCACATGCCTCCCTGAGCACAAGTTATACACTGAGCCCCTGGGGAGCTTCTAGTTGAAGAAGTTGTCACACTTCAACTTTGACTCCCATGCCACCACTGGCCCCTGGAGATTTCCCCATGCCTTGAAGGGTCTCAATGCTGAAGGGGGAGTGATGTCACAACCCATCCCTGGACCCCTGCCTCACCCCAGACCTCCCCCAAGCCAGCCAAACAAGCCTGGGACATCCCCCCTCATCCTCCAACCCCTATGACACTTCCCTACCCCCAGTGCCTGCTCCAGCAACTCCCAAGGCTTCTCTGGAAAACTCCAACACTTTTCCAGCATTCTCTGTGACCCCCCCCAGCCTCCCCTCAGTGTCTGGGTAATTCCACCCTCCCCCAGTGCACATCATGGTTATGTATCAAGACAATACCACCACCCAACTAGCCAGTCTTGGGACACCCCAAACACCCATACCCAAGACCTGCCTGCATGATCTGACCTCAGACCGTCCCAGAGGAGTCTCCCCCACAGGTACTTAAGCCATAGTGTAATAATAGTTAGGGTAGTCTTGATATTACCTACATTCTTACGTTTGTTATGTCTCTCATGTCTCTGTCTCCTTGTTCTGTATTGTCCCATTGAAACTAATCATTTCCCAAGTGCATCTATCTCAATCTTATCAGTCTCAATCTTATCAGTCTCAATCTTATCAGTCTCAATCTTATCAGTTTCCATTTTCATCTCCTGTTTCTCATCTGTTTCCTAAGTCTCATCTTGTCTTGTTTCCTTCTATCTCTTGTCTTGTCTTGACTTCCCCAGTTAACCCCACAGCTACTCCTGTTCCCTGTTGAAGTCCCTTTCACCTGGAACCCTTTAAAACCCCCCATACTTATAGCTCAGACCCACTGAGTTCTGTTAACCACTCCAGAGCTCTGTACCATGCTTGTCCCCCACTTGCCCATCACCCTGCTCCTCTGTATAACCTACCAGAGCATCCCAGACCTCCTTGGACCACCACTATCATCTTCACCCACCCCATTTCACTCTTCTGGGGCTCACCAGAGCCAGGGATCATGAGTGTAGACATTGTGTCTGCCTAGTAAGGGACTCACCCAGTGTAGCTGAGCCTTCAGGTCAGTGGAACCTGACAGCATTCTTCCACCCCTCTGCTTTGCTGGCAATGTGGGAAGGCAGGCCACCTTGCTCATTACTGCCCCCAAGGGTTGGAAGTCCACTACCTCTCCCCAGCAAAGTGAGAGGAGTTACTGGTCCAGCTCCTTGCTGCTAAGGATGCCTCTAGAGCTCCTTCTCCTAATGCTCCCACAGTGGGACTGCTCAGTGAGGACAGTGAAGATGCTAGTGCCCCTCCCCTTGAGTCAGAAGAGGATTTTTAAGTCAGCAATGGATGAACTGTATGCCTCCATTGCCTAGTGCTAATCATTTTGCTGCCCTGTCCATGGAATCTAATATAACCCCCATTGTACCTGATTCTGTGACTAAAACTCTAAGCACCCTCTCCAACATACAACATCCCCCAGTCAAAGCCTTGATTGAGAAAATCCCTGTCTGGGAATGTCACCTCCCTTGACATTACATTGTTGCCTCCATCCCCTCTGTCAACTCTACAAGATTGGAGGTGGAGGTGGAGATGACATATACCCAGCAGACTTGCAGTGTGGTTGCCCTACTTGACAGTGGGGCAACTGGCCTCTTCTTTGATGCAGAATATGTAAAATGACACCATCTCACCACTCAACCACTCATATGCCCTATAACATTAATGGTACCCCCAATGAAGCTGGCTCTATTTGCTCTGTGGTGGATCTAGTCCTCTGCTATCTGACTCACTCAGAGCATGCAGTTTTTGCTGTCATTAGTTTGGGGAAACAGGATATGATCTTGGGGTTCACTTGGCTTCAAGAGCATAACCCTGAGATTGACTGGGCAAAGGGAGTGGTCAAGATGAGCTGTTGCCCTTGTTGTTGCACCACCTGTGCAGGAGAAGCCAGGGAGGAACATACAGCAAAGGTCCATGAGTGCACTGCCATATGTGCCTGTTGTGCAGGGCATCTTCCTTATGCTGATCTCAACCTTCTGGATCCCCCCCCTTTTGGCATTCCCTCATAAAGAGGCCCTCTATGAGGATGTCAGAGGAGCTGGATGTGAACCCCAAGAGGAAGATGGAGGCATAGGGAAATTTGCCAGTGCTCTGGACCCTGAGTCTCCAGATGAGACCATTGAAGTAGGTAATAGGATATGTGCTACAACACTCTGCCCACCTCCAACCATGGCAGAGATTAGGGCCAGTCAGACCACTTCCCAAAGGCTGGCTGAGGCATTTGCAGCAAACTCTCAGCCCAAGCCCTTTTGTAGCACTGTCCCTTGCCATCTTCAGGATTTTGAGGATGTATTCTCCAAGGCATCTTTTGACTCACTCCCTGAGCACAAGCAATTGAGCTGATACCTGGAGCAGAACCTTCCAGCTGTAAAGTCTACCCACTTGCACCATACAAGTAGGGTGAACTGGATGCATTCCTGCAGGAAAACCTCAGCTCTGGCCAAATACAACCCTCTAAGTCCCCAATGGCTTCTCCAGTCTTCTTCATTAAGAAGAAGGATGGGTCTCTTCATCTGGTACAAGAATATTGAGTCTTGAATGCAATGACAGTGAAGAATTGCTATCCCCTCCCACTCATCTCCAAACTTGTCAATAACCTTAGAGGCACATGGATGTCTATTGGGGCTACAACAACATGCATATCAAAGAAGGGAATGAGCAGAAGGCTGCATTCCAAACTAATCATGGACTTTTTAAGCATCTAGTAATGTTCTTTGGCCTCACCAATAGCCCTGCCACTTTTTAGACAATGATGAATGACATTTTCTGTGATCTGATTGCAGAAGGCATTGTTTGTGTCTATTTGGACAATATTCTCATCTACACAAAGACCTTAGATGAACACTGCCAGATCATGCACATTGTCTTGGAATGTCTCTGCCAACACCAGCTCTACCTGAAACCTGAAAGGTGTGAATTTGAGCAGACCAAGGTTGAACACCTAGGCCTGATTATTTCACATGGTATGATAGAGATAGACCCAGTTAAGGTGGCAGGTGTAGCAGAATGGCCAGAGCCAAAGAACAAGAAGGAAGTCCAGGCATTTCTGGACTTTGTTAACTTCTACTGGAGGTTTATTCAGGACTTTTCTCATCATGCTTGCCCCCTTTTTGACCTCACCAGTAAGGATGTAGCATGGCAATGGGAGTCCTTGCAGCAAGCTGCTTTTGATGCCCTCAAGCAAGCTGTTACCTTTGATCCAGTCTTCCTGTTCCCAGGTGACATATTTGTCATGGAAAATATGGGCCTTTACCAACACCTTTTGCTACACACATGCTAGCTCATGTTTGTGGATTCTTGATGGAGGGATTTGTTGAAAACTTTGTACATAAGGCAAAGTAATCTATAATAGCCTGCAATTTGAACACTGCACCATAAGATTTATGTTATTGTGCATCCTTCAGCAGCTTCTCAACAATCATTTCCATATTAGGCTGTGAATTGTTCATCTTGTCATTGTCAGGATCCCTTGACCCTGGAGGGGCTTCCACAGAGCAAAAGAACCACCTGGGCAGACTTGATAGCAAACAAATATGTAATCGAGTTGAGAAATAAGATAACTGAGAAAGGTAAATCTGGAAACTAATAGATTGAAGAGAAAGAGACAGGAGGATGAACACAAGTAAAAAGCAGACACAATAGGTAATCTCAAGACTGGAGTGTAGCTACAGACTAGGGAACCTTATATAGCTGTAGGATGCTACCAAAAGGGGAAGCTGGAAGTGATATAAGTCAGGTGGGAGTGATCTAATACAAGTGGAAGTGATTGAAGTCAAGTGGAAGTTATCTAAGTCAGGTGGAAGTGATTTGAGTCAGGTAGAAGTGACTGGAACCCATGGAAGTGATCTGGGGCCTGTAGGAATGATCTGGAACAGGAAAAGCTGTCCTAGAGGTGGCTAAAACCTGGATGTGGCTGGAACAGGACTGTGGCTGAGATCTTGGGGTGTGGCTGAGATCCAGAGAGGGACTGTGTAGAATCTGAGGTTGGATAATGGTGAAGGGAAGGGGGAAATGGCATGAGTCCTGACAGTCTTCCACTGTTATATCAAACAAATCCTTGATTGGAATGTCCTCAGTGAATCACACAGATTCTATGCCTTTGCCTTCTCTGCCAGTCAAAGCTGCATTATTCACATTTATCAGTGAGTTCAGTTGAAATTTTACCTGCCAAGGATGGTGTGATCTCTTCATCAATTTCTTGCACTATAGTGCCACTCATGAATTCTTTGTTCATCTTATGAGACATGTCCAGATTTGGTGTTATCTCATGTATATCACAAGATCCTCTCAGAGGTTCATGCTGAAATGGTTGTGAACTGAAGAAGGTATCAATCTTTGTACACCCTTTAGCAGCCACCAAAACAGCTCCTTTTTCTTTTGTACATGACTGACCATCCAGCTCCACTGAATGTTGAGAGGGCTTTGAGATGTGGACACTTTGCTGGCTGTTGCACCAAGGTCAGTATATCATGCATGTCTTGTCAGAAATTTTTTTTTTTTTATGGACTCACAGGTTTTCCATTATCAGTGTTCCTTTCTTTTGCAGACTCTAAGACAACAGCATGCTCCAAATCAGATCCTGTAAGTTCTTTCATTCCCTCATCATCCTCATCTTCCCAGCCATCTATTCTCTTGCCAGTGGCATTGAAGGTCACATAAAGTAAGTAAGAAGGCACCTTTATAGTCCCTACTTTCAATCTCAGAGTCAGGGGTGAAAGGTCTTTCAAACCAGGCAAGTAGTCAGGATCATGCATTTTTGCACTGAGATCATCATTGTTGAGGCTGGATCTGAACCCATGCTTCCCTGACATATTTTATGCCTTTGCTTGCTGGAATCAATGATTTCCTTTGGGCATTAGAATGCATAAGGATGTCATAGTTGGCACTCTGTAGTTTTGACTTTTTCTGTTTGAAAAGTGGACTGTATTATGTAATCTATGACACTTTTTTACTGCATTTTTACAACTATGGTTTTGTGTTTCCTTCTAAATTTTTGATTACCACACAAGAAGTCCAAAATTGAGGGAACTGAAGACAGGTCAGGTTTATTCATAGTACACTGCACCATGCAGGACAATATGTTGATGTGCTTTAAGAGTACAGATGGGAAGAAAGAGGCAAAAAAATGAATTATGTTTGGTAACTGGTTATTTAGCAACAGTTGTAAGTTTGAAAAGGAGTATCCTAGTGGCCAAAGTGGACAGGAGTTAGTGTTAAGTGAGTTTGAGGGAGCTTACTTATTGAGTTTGACATGGTTGACTATGAGATGAGGCATGGGATCAGTTAGTTCCTATTCTTTTCTTGACTTGTGGTAGAATTTTCCAATAATAGCCACAGTTAACTGTTGGACAATTGCCCCTGACTTACCAATACATTTTCAAGTGGTTGTTAAAAACCTCTTGTAGCTTATTACATATAATAAGAGACAGAGATATGTTTTTCTCCACATTTTGAGCTTACAGATTGTTGGTTGGATAGTCTATAATCTAGAGAGTTACAGGTTGCCACTGTGTGTCATGTGTTCTTTTCTAATCTCCTTGTACAAAGTTTTTTTTGCCTATTTGTCAAAATCACTTGATCTTAAACTGCATCACTGTCATCTCCTCATCTTTTATTGTAGTTTCTGTTGCACTAGTGTTGCTGTTATTGCCACTGTTTTGCCAAATTCTGATATCAACACACACCTAAACTTAGCTAATTTGTTGCCAACTGCTTGCCTGGAGCACTACTTGGACATGTGATTTATATTTTGCTGATCTTCCATCAACAGGAAGACATATATCTCCTTTTGCATCCAGTACTTTCTGATCATGCCAGCTGCCTCTTGGGTGGCTGAAACTGACATTTATCCCTTCCTTACATAGTCTTCTTTTTGGAGTATATAAACCCCAAGTAAATACCTATTAGGCAGGGACAGAACACAGAATATACATGCTAGACACAAATCTCCCAAGTTTGAGCCTCCTGTAAGGAGACAACCCTGTAAGGTAACTCTGATAAGTAACTCTGACTCTATCTGGCCTTATTCATAGGAATGGCATCATCTCTAGCACTCCAACCAACCAGCCACCAAGCCCCTGCACCCTCCAGTCAGTAGTGGTCAGCCCTTTGTAGTCATTGGACCTTATATCTCCTTTTGACATATTGTTAGTAATATCTGCTTAGCATACCTGGGCCACTTACCACATATAGTATTAGTCATAGCATAGCCATGGATGTAGTATATAAGCTGGTCAGCAGGATAGAATATCCTCTGACCAAACAATAGCAGGATAGAATATCCTCTGACCAAACAATAGCAGGATAGAATATCCTCTGACCAAACAATAGCAGTGTTCTCTTGGTCTACACATTGAACCAACTGTGAGCTTGCCTAGTGACAACTGACTCCTTCCTCACCTTGCTTTGACCCTTGCCAGCCACTTGCCCATGTTAGCATTTGCTTGCTGCTCACTTGTCTCTTGGCTCTTGTATTGTGGGATATTAGTATCCCACAGTGTTGAGCATTCCCTCACACCTCCCAAATCCATAGTAGCTGGTTTGCAGTAGTTGCTTTACAGTGATCAGCCATGCATTGAACCTGGCTGTTTTGTTGTTGTCACTGTTTCCTTTTTTTAGCTCCATTCTGTACCACTTTTGCAAAATTTTTACTACCAATTTTATTGCTTATCACCACCAATCTTTTTACTAATTTTGTTACTGACATCTACTACTTTTACCACTCCTTTGATTTGGTTTGCAGATCACTAGACCAGTCATCTATCTCAGCCATTACAAGAGTTTGAGTTATTATCTAACCTAGGCTCTGGAAATCTTCCATGATGTTGGCATATAGCATACATGCCATGTCTGCTATTTCAACTCACATATTACCTCTATCTGTGGTTTTTCCTCTCCTTTGCCCTTCAAGTCATGATGTTGATAGTTAGAGATACTCCATCCTTCCTGATATGATAGCAATCCATCACCATACTAACAACAGATAGTAGAGCAGACCAAAAAATGGTAAATGTTTAGAGATTGTGACAATGAACAAGAAATATGAGTCACATGCCAAATCACATGATTGTCATGTCACATCTAAGAGTCAAAAATAGGAAAATGTACAAGCTGGGAAACTTGTTCAAGTGTTCAAAGGGATCAAACCACCTACCATAACCAATGTCACTATCTGGCAAGCACCTTGATCATTTCTGCCATTGGTTCCTTGCTGCAATATCTTCAAACTTTGATAATATCATCACATCTCCAGCCATTGCCAATGCTCATCAACATAACTTGTTTTGGTTGCATTCAGCACAACATGGCTTTGATTTCTACTCATTAAAGAGTTGCAAGAAGAGCTGCTCTGTAGCAGCTGGGGACAAGATTGTGAGGAGTACCAGGTTTTAAGAACAAGCAAGTGTAATTCATTGGTAGAACAGGCTGAAAAGGCAGGATTGTTGGCTGAAGAGGCTCATTATTCTTGTCTACTGATTCTAAAATATGTGTTGTGAGAGACAACCACAGAAGTGTAAGGGTGACCTCTGGATGCTGTGGCTCAGTCACACAACTGGCAGAGGGAGATCCAAAGTATATTCAATGCCTATGAGAAGTTCTAGAGGTCTAACTACTCACCTGGCAGAGGGAGATTCAAAGAAAACAAGTCTGAGCATTCCCAATGCCAGTGTTTGGAAAATTGACTCAACACTACCTAATACTAAGTCTGCAGTGTGATCCCAAAAGTGGAAATGTGTCTTAATTACCCTTGATCTCCAGCCTCCTGGGGCATAGCCACTTCAAAGTAGCACTGTTGGATAGCCCTGATTTGAAAGTACCTGTCACCAAAAGATGGAGGGGTGGAGATGCAAGGACAGATCAGCATGAAGGAAACAAGAATGGGGTCTGACTTGGACAGGTCCCCTGACATCACCCCCCCTCTAGAGTGCAGCATCTCAATGCATTGGATAGAAGAAGTTACAGGTTGCTTGGTCCACCAGAGAGATGAGGTAGATGCCTTGAATAGCCTTTGGGGCATTGGAGTGCCTGTGGTAGAAGTCCCAGATCAGAGCTGGTGCATGTACATTTGCTTGCAGTTCCCAAGAGATGTCCTCAATGCCATATCCTTTCCACTTCACCTTGAACTATAACTTCCCACAAAACACTCTACTGTCCAGTACTTCTTCTACCTCATACTCCTCCTTGTCATTGACTAGCACTGGTGGTGGTGGTGGCCTAAGGCATTGGCCTAAAATGGGATTCTTTGGGGCTGGGAACAGTTTGATGGTATTGAAGACTGGGTGCAGTTGATGTAGACTTGCAGGAAGCTTCAGCCAATAGGCTAATGGCCCTACCTGTCTTTCCACCTTGAAAGGCCCCAGTTGCAATGGGACAGCTTCTGTGATGGTTGTGTTGTCTTTATGTCTGAGCTGTCCAGGTAGACACAATCTCCAGGCTTGTACACAGGGGCTGGTGTCCATTGTTGATTGTAGTACTGTGTCATGTCCTCCTTTGCATTTGCTAATGCTGCCTTTGCCTCATCCTGTACTCTCTTTATCCTATCCACAAACTCATTCATAGAGTCATTCTCAGAGGGTGATGCTCAGGGCTCAAAGCCCATATGTGGGTGTTGTCCAGTGTCCAGGAAGAATGGAGTCATCTGTGTGGAAGAGTGGACATGGTTGTTGTACTGGAACTCAGCATCTAGCAGGAGCCTGTCCCAGTTGTCCTGCCTCTCATTACAGAACAGCCACAGGTACTGTGTTCACATGCTTGGTCTGTCCATCTGACTGAGGATGAGAGGCTGTTGTTGTGTGGAGCTTCACTCCTAGCAAACAGTACAACTCACAGGTGAATTCCCCACAAAGTGAGGGCCTCAATTGGAGACATACCCATCTGAAAGACCATGAGCTTCCAGACATTCTTCTGATACAGACTGATGGCTCCCAGGACTGAACAAGTGGTGTGAGTAGGGATGAAATGAGCTTGCTTGCCATAAAGATCTACCACCACCATAATGGCATCATATTCATGAGCACCTGAAAGTTCAACAATGAAGTTCACCAAAGCAGCACTCTAGTGGCCAGCAGGAATTGGGAGAGGGTTGAGTTGGCCCATGGGTGCCTGACAAAGAGGTTTAGTGCAAAGACAGAGGTCACAGGTGCTAGTGTAAGTGCCAATGTATCTAGACATCTGA